>CATKHJ010485689.1:0-10121 GCA_949750685.1 Vernicia montana
AACAGTTATTATTCTACACATGTTGAAAAATTTTCAAAACAAATTTTCAACTAATCTTATACATAATTATTATATACATATAGATTGGTATTAAATAACATAAGATATAATAGTCAGGCAATTTTATTATTATAAAAAAAATTGTATTTACATTAAATTAAAAGTAGGGCTGCAAATGAGTCAAATTATTCGTGAGCGGTTCGGTGTTCGGTTCGATAAAAACTCATTCGCGTTTGGCTCGTTTTATAAATGAATCAAGATTTAGTCTTACTTTAAAACTCGATTAATAAACGAGCTGAGTTTGAGTAAAGTAAAATTTGGCTCGATTAAACTCGTGAACAGTTTGATAATAAGCTCACGAATAGGCTCGATTAATAGGTTCGTAAACAGCTCGATAATAAGCTCGTGATCAACTTGATTATTATTATTATTATTATTATTATTAATTTTGACACTTTAAAAAATATATTTTAATACTCTTATAAAATTTTTGGTAATTCAATTTAATTAAAATATATATACTCCTGATTAACATAATCTAATATTCCTTATTATGTAATATAATATTCTAATATTTAAAAATATTTTTTTATAAATTATTCCCTTCATTCATTTTTATCTAACGTTTTTTGAAGGAATTTTTTTTCCAAAATATATGTCACTTTAGAAAGATATTATCTACTTTATAATATAATTTTTTTTTCAATTATATCATAATTATCTACTTTATAATTAATATACATATTATTCATTACTCTATAATCAATAAAAGTAATTTAGTCATCTTATTTTTTGAAATTAATGTAATTAATTATTTCTTAATTTTTGTGAAATAACAAAAAACGACATATAAAAAGGAATTGAGGAAATCATATTTTTGTAATACATGTAATGCTCAATTTTATGATTGGATTTTTTTTTTCACTAATTATATGCTTTTACTTTTATGTTATTTTTAATTAATTTTGTTATAATTATTTTATTAGAAATAAATATTTAGAAAATTGAGTATTTTGATAAATTATAAACGAATTTCAAAACGAATCGAACTCGAACTTAGCTGAATTATAATTTATTAACGAGTTGAGGTCGAGTTCGACTCAAGTTTAAATGAGTTAAATTTGAACATGATTTCAAATTCAATTTAAAACTCGATTTAAAGTTCGAGATCGCAAAAAAAAAGAAAAAAAAAATATATATATATATATATCCAAGCCTGAACATGATAAAATTCGGCTCGACTCAGCTCGATTATAACCCTAATTAAAAGTTATTAAAAAAATTTATCCTAATTTATATTTAAGAACAAACTTCAATTGCCAATATATAATTTATTCTCAAGTATAAAACAATAAAAGATACAAAGCATCGACTAAGCTTTGCAACCGTCGCATCCTTCCTTCTTTCGATTCTGTAACTTCATTTATTTTGATAGAGAAAAAAATAGAGCGGCCACCAATTTGCTTCTAAGGAAAGGAGAATGTTCCTCCATCTACTCTATTGTTCATCTTTACTCTCTAGTGATAGTAATTTCTCTTTCGCCTTAATTTTAAAATCTTCCGATTTCTCTAATCATAGCTTTGACTGAAATCCCACAAATAAGACAATCAATTAGGGCTCTGATTGTTTTGCCAAAAAAAATTTATTTTTGAAAAATATTTTTCAAAAAATTAATTTTTTATTATTTGGTTACAATATTAAAAATTATTTTAAAAAATTAAAAATTTCAATTTATAAGATTATAAACATATTTAAATTTATAATAATTTCGTAATTTTAAAATTTTATTGTTAAGTATGAGAAAAAATATATAAAAATGATAAATTTGATAATTGCCGATGGTAGGCAGTGGTTGGCGTTGATTATCAATTATCGCTGGCAATAAATATCGGTGATCGGCGAATTAATAAATTTATATTTTACATTTTTTTTTCATTATAATGAGTGTTAAAATCCGGAAAATGACTTTCCGTTTTAAAGAGAGAAAGTCATTTTCCTTAAAAAAAAAAAACTTAATTTTCTATTTACTAAAAAAAATATTTTCCATTAACTAATTTTTCAAAACATTTCAAATGTTAAAAAATACTATGCAAAACAAACTTAATACGCTGTCAAATTGCAGAATTGGGAATAACCATGCACACCTAACATGTCTAATAAGCATTTCCTCTTTTAATCTTTTAATTTAATTAGCTCTGTTTTCCCAGTATTAAATCAACCTATGCATGTATGATATATCACATAATTGCATATTGTGTGTGCAATTGCATTTACAAATGGTGCAAATCTGAAACTAAGACAGACTTTAAACCGAAAACAACACGCATACACAACATTATACTTGCATTTAAAAAGAGCAAGTGTTTGACCCCTACATTGCCTATAGATTTTAACAACTCAATACCAATTGATGCAAGGTAGTAGTAGGAACATATTTTGACATGCTCCAATCAAAACACATGCAGAAAATGCTCAAATAAAGCATAAAATTCATTTGAAATGAGTTCATACCAGCTATATGATGAGCTAGTGAGCTTAGAAAAAGAGCTAAACCCCACCACACAAATGCAATAATTACAAGAAGACATGATTAATTGAAGGACCTCTCATAATATACAAGTATCAAAAACCATATATGGTAATGGTAATACAATATAAACAAATAAAGAATGCCGATTCTAATTAAAAGAACAATATGAATTAACATGTGAAACTCAACAGGATTCCTCTAACCCACATCAATAACAGATCCCAGATTCCAACTTTTGCTTGCAACTCATGGCACTATCAAGTTTCCCAAAGCTGCAGGTACCCGAAAGAATAATTCAGCCGCCTACTTCATTAGCTATCTCACACATAAAGCATTGAGCAACACATGAGCCAACATGAGGTCCACAAAATACTGATGACCGATTTCTCCATCCCTCCACTTCATCTTCGCCGGAGCTCTGCCATAATGAACCCCATCATTGCACCGATTGTCATAATGCCATGGAAAAGTCAAATCAAAGTTATCAATCACCCCAGAAAGGAGGTTGGCTCGCCTAAATTTATCCAACACAATCCAGTTGAATGCCTCCATCTTGTTTGGATTAAATGCTAGAGCCCTGGCGTACCCTCCAGTGGCAATTGTGGTCCGATAAAAGATTTGAGGGACTACTAATCCTCTCTGCTTAACAGAATCCATAACTTGTTTCCAAAATGACACTGCATGATCAGCTCCAGCTGAAAACTGTCTGATATTAGACCAAAATATGCCATCATGTAAACCAGAATTCATGATTATAGTGTCTGGTACAGTGTCCTCTGAGAAGTACTTCTTCAACAAATTTCTAAATCCTTCATCTTTCAAAGAATTCAATCCTTGATAATTCTTTGTCTCATTCCAGTGACCATTGAAAATGCTCGTAATTCTAACTGATTGAGATGCATCTTTTGGGTTTGAAAAATTCATATCAAACCGTCTAGGAACAGATTTTATTTCAGGCAAATCCAAGAGAAAATTAAGCATATTTCTTATTGTATCAACATGATTTGAATCACCCCAAAAGAAAATCCACCTACCCTTTAAGCAATTCCAAGCAGAATCAGCTGAAAAAAGCCTAAATGAACAGTGACTGGAATAAACCCAACCATTACTCTCTAATAATCCTAAGGAACCATCACACCATGGACTTTGACATGGAAAATCTGATGGCAGGCATCGATACCTCCCATCGTTACTGATTTCACAACCATCATTCTTGCCATGCCTAGTCCACCTCCCTACCCAAAGATCTTTAGTGAAATCAGATTTTTGACAAATTTGTAAATGTGGCAACTGATAATGAGCTTTAACAAACCTGATTTGAACCTTACGCAATTCTTTATCATAGACAAATCGAGAAGTCGAAAATTTAAGACCCTCAAAATGCCTGAAAAGCAAAATAACAGTAAGATTATAATGACCAGCAAAATCAGGATGAACTTGAAGCGAAATTGAGTAAGACCCATTTCCAAAATCTTTGAGTAAAGGCCTAGACTTCCATGCCTCCCCTGAAAGATCGGTCTCAAAGAAATCACCACCTAAACAGCGGGGATTCTTGGACTCATCCACTGCTTGAAAACCAAATTCATGACTATTCCCAGCAGTCAGCTCTATCCAATCGTGGCCGTCCAATCCAGGAATCACAATGTCTGCCGTACGTGAATCTCTACACGGCTCACCTCCGGGAGCTAGCCACCGAGAAAGAAGATGTGAAGTCAAATTTGGATCTAAATCAGTTGATAGCCACTTCACATTAACATCTGATTCATTCTCTCTTGGCTTCTCCAGAAGCCCATCTGAAGAATTCTGAGCAGAAACATTATTTTGATCTGAAGTGAAATTTAGCTCCAAATCAGATGATACCCACTTAACATTAGCTTCTTCGGATTCATTCCCTCTTGACTTCTCTAGAACCCCATCTGAATAATTCTGAGCAGGAACATTATCATCGGTGCTGTTCAATATACTATAACTGGGTGGACTGGTACTGCTATTGGTAGTGGTCTTGGTAATATGGGTATTGTTCAAGTTGTTAGTTAAATTTTGATGGATTTGTAGGGTTAGATTTGTGGGTTGTGCGTTAAATTTCCTGCCTAGAAACTCTTGGTTGAACCTCCATGATTGAATAAAATTCTTTATAGTGCAGCCATCTATGCTCCAAACAGCAACCATGCCAACAAAAACAAGAGCTGTGAGTACATGAAACCGCCATTGAAGTAAAGGACTTGACCGGAGAAACCATGACGGGTCTCCTTTCTCCGGCATATCTGCAAACCCCAGAACAAAAAAATGCTATCAATAAACTGAACAGCCAACAACTCCGCAAATTGTAAATTGACAACAACATAAAAAAACAAGTAAATAACAAAGTTTCCTAATGCAGACATGGAAACAAGACCTTGACGACAAGCAAATTCCAAGAAAATTTTAAGTTTCGATTTTCTCGAGAAAATACATATAAAAATTAGAAAAAATAAGGAAAATACTTACTGGGTATTGGTCTTTGTGAGCTCAAAATTCTTATCTATGCTTAACAAACTGTTAAAGAAGTCAAATTACTTAGTAGTATTTTCTATTTTGCTTTCGCTTTTGCTTTTGCTTTTCTGTTCTTTTGTTTGTAGTTTCACAAGAAAAAAAGAGAGCTTTCTGTTGCTAAAGAAAAACAAAATTGCTTCTTTCCTAGAATCTAAAGTGCAGAACAGATAAATATTAATGTGAATTTTATTTCCTTTTCTTCTTAAAAATTTAGAAGTTATTCCTTTTTCTAGGAAATTTTACTGTGTGATTATGATGTCTGGAATAATTTATTTATATAGATGAATTATCAAGTCAATAAAAGTCAAAAATTATCAAAAAAAAAAAAAAAATCGGATTCCGCATTTTAATATGTAATTAATTCCAGAATCTGGTTAATTTGGACCCTAATTACTTGATCACCTTCCAATAAATTGATAGCTGTTAAAATGCTTACTCTAAGTAAAATTATTGTATAAAGCATTGTTGGAAAATATAATCATTATATTAGGTTGGCTTAGTTAATATAAGTAAATTGGTGTCTAACCCTAGTAAATGATTAAAATACAAGTCAGCTAAAAGGTATAGTTTTCATAAATCATCTTCTCCATTAAAAATTTGAATTATAATATTAAAATAACTAGTTCATAAATTACTGTTAAAAGTTATATATATATATATATATATATATATATATTATAAATTTTTATATATGTAAAATAAAAGGGTCAATTAGAGAATGTATCAAGAACTCATTTTGGGTGCATGAACAAACATATAATACTTATAAATATAGAAAATTATTATTATTGAAAAAATTACATCATCATTAACAAATGATACAAAATAATAAATTATTTGAATTAAAAAATGTAATTCGTAATTTTTGATAAAATTATAAATTATATAATAAAATTATATATTAGTAACTCAATCTACTTAAATTTTCACTTTAATTTTAATAAATAATTTAAATATAAGTAAATTATAAAAGAAAATATTTAGTTATATCTCGTGTATATAATTTTTTTTTTTTTTTGTCAAATTATCTCGTGTATACATTTAATGTAATAGAAGAATTAGATAATAATGTAAAGAAAATATTGACGTATTTATATTAAGCAAAATAATGGGTATATTAGGTAAAAAATTTCCAATTATGAAAAATATAATTTTTTCTTTTTTGGAAGTGGTTTTAAAAAATAACGGGAAAAATGAAAGAAAGAAGGAATCCAAATGAATTGGAAAGAGCTAAAAGAAGGTGGACAGCGTTGATATAATGACTATAATGCCCTTGCAAGTCGTACAAATCTTTAATAGACAACACTGACACCGACAAGGGGCAGCCCGGGATTGGCCGTATTAGTCGGTGGTTGACGTCATTTAGTGGCATTATTAAAAATTGCATTTTATGGTGGGTGGATATCACGTGAGATGTTTTCATCAAATTGTGAACCAAAGTTGCCCAAAAATAAAAGGATAAATTAGTATTTCCCTCATGAGATGTAACATAATTACGGCGATTCTCTTTATTTAGCAAAATAATAATAATAATAATAATAATTAATTAATTAGTTTATGAAATTTCAAAGGAAACTAACTACATTGATCCACCAAACTGTAAAACCTAACTCAAATTCAAAGATAACCCATATAACAACATAAACAAACAAAGATTTAGGTTTATTAACAACATATACAAAGATTTATTATATTTTTTTCGTGAATTAATATCAGCAGTCTGATTCATGAATGGATTTAAGTTTTTTTTACAGTGTATCAAATTTATCGATAAACTTATTTCCTTTTGATTGTTAAATTATCAATTTAAAATCTTAGCAATTGAAAAAAATTAAAAGCAACTTATTGTTCAGGTAATTAAAAGTTACCCTTTTAACATGTTATTTGTTATGGTATAATTAGGAAACATACCAAGCCAATAGCAATTGAACATTAATTGCACACGTTTAATCATCATTATAAAGATGTAATGCTTTCCAATTTACTAGACATATATAATATGAGAATAATATTATTTAACATGAGAATGATAAAATAGTACGTTTAAAATATATAGCACAAAAACAAAATTATAACCAATATTATAAAACTTTATTTATTTTAAAAAAAGAAAATAAAACTATATCTATTTCAATGCCAAATTAATTATATGAAAGAATGAGGGTTAATTATTTTCTGAAAATAATGCTTATATATATATATATATATATATATATATATATATATATATATATGAAAAAACGAAGGTTATTTCTATATTATGAAGCAGAAACTTTATTTATGAACTAATTCAATAATATATGTTAGTGTGAAAAGGAGAAAACCGGGTTGAAACATAATAAGAAAAAAAAACTAGTGGAACATACTGAAAACAGAAAATAAATACATAAACTAATAACAATAGTAAAACTGAAAAATAAATTTGAAGATAACCAGAGTCAGAATCTAGTAACAGAGATCAGAGTTGGACACGTGGCGGAACACGTGGTAACAGGAGGAGCCATCTTAATGGCAGAGCACATATTGGATACGTGGCAGAACACGTGAAAACAGAAGATAGAGTCAGATTCTGGTAAAATTGATACCAAATCTTGATTCAGACATGAGACAAAGTCTGAAATAGATAAAACAGAAGCCACAAATGACTTTAGAATGCCAAAAAAATAATTTAGACGGCTCAAAAAATGAGATAAATTCAGAAAGTGGTAAAATAAATACCAGAAAATTGATTCAGAAGGGCAAATAGGGATTAAAAAATGCCCAAAACAGAAAATTGAGTCACAAAGTAACAAAACAGAGACCGAAAAGAGATTCAGATGGTCTAAAATTTTCAGGAACCATGAATGGTTCATTCAGAACCTGTCGAAAAAGAGTTGAATCGACCAGTTAAGAAACACAAAAAATTGATATAGAGACGGAAAATATAGATAGTGACATAATTTTGCAAAAAAAAAAAAAAAACTGCAAAATTGATTTCAAAAGGTCTAAAAACCTTGGGAACCAGTAAATGTTCATTCAGAACCGGTCAAAAGAAGGTCGAACCGGTTGTTGGAAAAACACAGAAAATTAAGAAAAAATAAAGAAAATTAATTTAGAGACATAATTTTGCAAAAAGGACTGCAAAATTGAACTCATAAGGTCTAACAACTTTAGGAATCAGTCTGCGTTTGTTGAAAATCGGTATAAATATCACTGAACCGGTTGGTCAAAGCAAACTGAACCGGTTCGGTCAGACAGAGAACCATACCAAAGGAGGTCGGGTCAGAAATTGGATTGAGTGGGTTTACCTGTAGGTCATCATGCGGGTCGGGTCGGATTACAAATCGAATCGGGCCAGATAGGTCGGGTGGGAAATCAGATCGGGTCGGAAAGAACCGCGGGTTAGAAGTCAAATCAGGTCGGATATGAGATGGGCATGAGTGCTGACGTGGCATCAGGTACTGTCCCACATTTGACACGTGGCATAATATGATTGGGCCACTGGTTGCCATGTGGCGGCTCGTGATTGGCTGAGACATGTGGCGATGATGGAAGTGGGCCCCCATGTGACGCATGGCGACATATGATTGAATGACGTGGCGCTGACTGAACGGGGTGACAGATGAAACGTGGCGGCATCCGATTGATGGGAGGTGGCTGGTGATGGTGTGGCAGGGTGACACATAGCTGCTGACAGGTGCCACATATCGGACGTTGACTGTGGACGTGGCTACTAACTGGGCGGATGTTGCTAACGTGGCGCCACGTTGTCATCTTCAACCTCTGGCAGGCGCGTGCGGAGCGTGGAGCGAGTGAAGCCCACTCGCATAACTTTCTGGTGGTGCGTGAGGGCACGTGCGGAGGCCGTTTCGGGTGCGGTTTGTTTTAAAATTCTTAGAATTTCATGAAATTTCTGATGGTATGGTCAGAAAAAATATTTGATATGTGCATGTAGAGACGAGTTTGGACAGAAGCTTGGGACTGAAAAAAACAAAGTAAAAACTGGATTTTCTGGATTTCTATGGAGAATGAACTTTAATGATCTCTTAGGCTCTGATACCATGTTAGATTACATGATAAACAGATGATTGTATTAATAAGTTGTGTAAAATATGCAAGAATTGCTAGGATTATATATAATTACAAAGTTACTATTTGAATACTATTTGAACGTGATTATAGGCAACTTTTTGAAAAATCATGTGGAGAAAAGTCTTGGACAGTGCCTAATTATGGACTTTGGAGAGGAGCCATTGTGAACTTTTGGATAATAGCCATTTCACACTAACAATATCTTTGGCAAAATAATAATAATAATAATAATAATAACTCAATAATATCAGTGATTAATGCAGTTGTTGCTTGTAGCAATTTTTCTTTTTTCCTGTTGAAAAAAATTGCCAGTGAGGATTGGATTAATTGGTTTGGTGGTGCTACTGCCATTTGCCATCACCTTAGCCATCCTTCATGTGCTCAAGTGCTACCAATGGCCGATCCAAGGGCTGACTTGATTTTTTTTTTTTTTAGATTTTTCCACAAACATTAAAAAAATATATGTATTTTCATATATGTCTTTTTTTTTTATTTCAAAAATACAATTTATTAAATTTTATATTTCAAAAATGTATCACTTTTAAAGATATATCATAAATATATCAAAAATATATTATAAATATAAAAAAAAAAAAAAAGATATTTTTAAAACCTAAAAAGATAAAATGATATTTTTGAAAAAAAAGTTAAAAAAATTGCATTTGTTATAAATAAATTATTATATATAGATATTACTTAAATATTCTTGAATATGTATTTTAGAAAGATTATAGTATAAGATTATTTCAGTAATGTTGTATACACTAAACTCTAACTATTTCTCTATATAAGGGAAGCTAGAGTTAATCTAATAATAAGATTTAGAGCCCTTTTTCCCTCTACATATTTTATCTCTCTCTTTTCCATTCTCTTTACTTATATTGTTTCTTATTGTCTTTGATATACTGAGTTAATAAGCCGATTTACAACACATTATCAGCACGAATTCGTTCTACCATTTTTTTTAAGTTACCTTTTGAAAGATCGC
>CATKHJ010485806.1:0-21844 GCA_949750685.1 Vernicia montana
TATATATATATATATATATATATATAGTTATCTTTTTTAACCTGAAGTATTGAACAATGATAAATTTTAGATTTATTATGGTAACATCAAAATACATGCATGTACTATTCTAGACAACATATCTTGTTTATTGATATTATTGATAGGGAATCTAACCCATAATCTATAATGTTTCTACCCATTATTAAAAGTTGAAACCTAGCTTTATATATGATGTTGTCAATTCAAATTTGTATTATGGTTGCATAAGGTAGCCAATGAGCATTATGGTATTTTGAGCTAAATTATCAAAATTAAGGTGAGATAAAGTTTAAGAGTATTATCGAGATTTAATTCATCATTGTAAAATCTTTCTTTTTAGGTAAATCATTTAAAGCAAGATTTAATGCATTCATTCGTATGGATATAAATTTCATCTTTCATAAATTCAATGGCTTTAATGTGTTTGTGAGCATAGAATATATTATGTATTTAGTAAAACTGAAATTTAAGTGTTGAAAATTTAAATACTGAAATTTAAGTGTTGAATAAAATAAATGATATAAATTGTAAATTGTAAAAATATTTAAAAATTTATTACCTATTTTACTCAGTGCAAAATTTAAGTTAAAAATATTAACTTACTATTTTAAGTAATTTTTAATTTAATTAAAAATTTTAAGATAAGTGTTAATAAATAATTTAAAACGATTAAGTGTTGAAAATTTTAATTTTAAGTGATGAATAATATTATTAAGAAAATACTATTTTAATAATTTTCTCTTCTTAATATTTTTTGAAAAATAGAATTTAAAATTTTTTGAGTTAGAATCAAATTTAGGAGTATGAACCATACAAACAATTAAGTACAATTTATGAGCATATATTCAACTTATAAGAATTTTTGGAATACCAAGGAAGGCAGCAGAAGTAATAACTTTAACTTTTAACACGTGTCACTACTTGGTGATATTACATTGAAAACTTTATACCTGTAATAGTTATGGAAGCAACTTTTTATTTGCTCAATTTATTACCAAATAGTGACACTAAGTAATGTCAAATCCATCAACTTTAATGAATTTTTTCATAACCCTTTCAAATGAAGTCACTTCAATGGAGAAAACAACAGTCTAAAGTTCTAGTGAAATTGGGTTTTTATTTTTTCATTTTCTTGATTTGATGGGGGTGATAGTCATAATGTATTTGAAGGAAATTTTTTTTGCAATTGGGCTTATGGGAGTGACTGTAGTAATGATTTTGAAAAGAAAGAAAATGGAGTTAATTGATGACATACATAAAAAGCTTCATGACTATTATTTATTTATTTATTTATTTATATTGCTCTTTTGCAAATCTTTGGTTATAAATCCTTAGCATATTTTCATATAATCTTTCTTATCACACAATAAATCCTAAAAAACATACATTTGATGCTTTTTTTTAGGAAGTTTGGTCAAATTTATTAATCATAATTTTATGTTGTCATCACATCATTAGCTGAAATTATTGCATATATATATATATATATATATGCTCTTTTATTTGCTATATCTATAGGGTTTTCTTCAACACTAGCTAGTAGCTAGAATCTATTTACCTATGTTATCTTAATTTATGATTAGAGTTAGATAAGAGTACACTAAGAAAATCCTTGGTTGATGTTTATATTATTCTAAAAAGGAATAATTAATTAATGAGATTAGATTTGGAACAAACAAAAATTTCAAATCATCATGAGTAGGCAATAATAGAATCAAATTAACTATTATTGTTTAATCAACTTTTTTTTTTTTATGAGTGTCCTAAAAATATTAATTAAAAATAATTATTTTAGATAAAATCTTATTATAAAATTATTATTTCAGATAAAATAATTAAATTAATTTAAAAATAAGTTGAATGAGAAAAAAGTAGAGAGTTTAAATAGAGTTATATTTAATTACAATTATTACTATAAAAAAATGATAGATTAAAACCTTTAATTTTCACTCATTTAATTTAATTTTAAATTTATTTATTTGACTTTATCTGACAAGTGTTTTTAGGATGCTGGTTAGAAAAATCAGTGTTTAATATATAATTAATTCATCTCAATTAAGTAAATGTAGTAATTACCATGTTTCCTCTTTTTTTTTTTTTTTTTTTTTTAGCTTTTCAAAATCTAAAAATAGTTATTAAAAATCAATTATTTTTATTCTGAATTCCAGTTATTATATTTATTAATTAATATCCACTATTTACCAACATATATAACATGACATTGACTCAGTTTGGAATTGCGTTTTGCAAAAATACTTTTCAACAAAAATTTTTATATTATTTTTAAAACTGTTTTTTTTAAAAGCAGATAAATTGATAATTTTTTTTAAAAACAGGTTTGAAAAAATAATTTATAAAAAATAATAAAAATCAATCAATTAAATTATAAAAATTTTAAAAGCGTTTTTTTAATCCCTAACAATAATCCCAAACGCACCCATATTCCTTATTTTATATATATATAAATGACATATTCCTAGTAGTTGGCTTCACCAAATCACTATACTGAATTGATATACGAGATTCATTAAATAATTTCTTAATATTATATTATATCAAGAAAATATTTTTGAATCCCCTTAAGTTGTCATATAGATTAATTTTACAATAAATCTACTTGGTTCAATTTCATCAGGATCAATGGATAGATTAGACATTTTTAGTATTTAATGAAAAATAGTGTTGTCATTTTAATGATATAGTAAAAATATATTGCCGATAATAGTATTGAATGAAAAATTAAAGTTTTCATACATATGAATTTTAGTCTCTTTCTTAATTAAGAGACTTTGAAACTTACAACTCATTAATTATATTCTCTTTCTTCATTAAAATGCTTTGAAGCGCACAAGTTATTTATTGATTTCAATATCCTGAATTCAATTCAACCCAATTTCATTGAACAATCTAATGAGGAGAAAACATAAAGTTAATTTATTGTTTTGGTTTAATCTTTTTGATATATGAGATGCACCTTATTGTATATCCCATTATAGTGAATAAAATTGTGCAACTATGCGTTAAGCCGTGATCTATACCATTTAAAAAAAAAAAAGACTTAATTTTATAAACTATTACCAGTTGATCAACGTTGTAATATGACCATACATCAATTCATGATTCAAACCTTGCAATTTTCTAGAGTTTTTTAAATTTAAGTATGAAAGATTCACGACCTGTACATGGTTTTACATGGCCTTACAAATTTAAAATAAATAATTTTATATTAATAACGTTAATTAGTCATTGAGAAAATACAAAGTTAATTTACATAAGATGAGACATGCAAAGTATAAGAAATAACAAAATGAGTTGATGTAAAAGATGGAAATATATCCATAGATGCCATGTAGAAAAGATTTCAAAATATATAAAAACTAAATTTTAATCAAAATAATCAAATTATCACATTGATAATTTTTTTTTATTAATAACCAAATTGATATAGGTTTAGTTTAATCACAATTTATTTTATTAATAAAAAATTAGTCTTAGTTAATTAATCACAATTTAATTACATGATGTAGTACCATTGATTTAAGTTCAATTTTAATCAAAATTTAATTGATAAAAATATAAGATTCGATAATAATATGGAATATATGAATTAAAATCCAATTAATGAAAAATTGAGACTTGATTTATGTAGAACATTATGTGGCACTATTACTATTAGTTTAATTGAATTAAAGTCCAATTGATGAAAAATTGAGACTTCATTTACATATAATATGATGTGGCACTATATATTACTAATAGTTTAATTGAATCAAAGTCTAATTGATGAAAAATTATGGTTTGATTAACATAGAACATCATGTGGCACTATTGGTAATAGTTCAATAATAATCAAAGTTCAATTGAATAATACTTTAATGTATAATTATCACATTATATAATAATCATATGATAATGGCACTATTGGTAATAGATTAATCAAATTTCAATTGAATAATACTTAAATTTTAATTATAATTATCACATTATATAATAATCATATGATAATGACACTATTGGTAATAGTTCAATATTAATCAAAATTCAATGAAAGTTAATAGAATATTATTTAATATAATTGTTTAATAATCATGAAAAAATGACATATATATGGATAACATTATTTATTACTATTATCATATTATTTAATTCAATAATCATATATATTGCTATTGTGAAAAAACGGCATATATATTGCTATTATCATATTATTTAGTTCAATAATCTAAACACATTGACATGAAACATTCTTTTAAATTTAGTAGATTATGTGTTATTGTGTTTAACAATAAAATCGTTGTTGTCTATATTAATTTGTATCAAGTTCTAATGTATTGCTTTAAAAATTTATAAAATTAATTTATTATCTATCTTAGCTGGATATTGATATAAACAAGGGCGGAAAATTTTTGATTGATCAATTTGGGCGCTTTTTTTTGCTTTTATTTAGAAGTGTTATATATGTCTTTTAACTTGCTCAATAAATACATTTAAATGCATTTGATTCAGATCAAATTGATCCAAATAGCACCACTCTTAATTTTAAAATCTTTATGGATGTTGATGGAGTTTTACTAATCCAAACCCCAAATCAATGACATTAATTTGCACATTAATAAAGATTAATTATATAGTTACTTCTCACATTATATAAATGATTTTGTTATTTCTATTTCACGTAAAATTATGAATTTGGATATATATTTATATCTGCATATATAATATGCAGATTATTTTGAAAAATGATAAGATGTAAATATATTCATAATGTATACTATAAAAGCAAAGCGATTCTTAATGTTTTTCGAGATGCAAATATACTCATGACGTCTCACAAAACTGTCATGGCGCTCCATATATTAACGTTTCCATTTTTTCATCTCTTCTCTGTTTATGGGCTCCCTCCATCAGTCCTATGTGGACTTAAATCACCATAAAGGCATATGACAGTAAAATTTTCTCTCTCCATTCTCTTGCAAATCATTTTTCTCTCTGTCTCTCTCTTTATCTCTCTCTCTTGCAAAATACTGATCTACCATTGTATTACTTTCTCTCACTTTCTCTTATTTTTTATTTTCTTTCCAAACAAACAAGATCATTCAATCTCTCTTCTTCAACTTCACTTACAAGGGATTGATTTAATATAAAGAAAAAAAAAATAATACCCATCTTGTTAAATTTGATAATTCAATCAATCAATTAAGAAAGCAACCATGCCTCTACCATGGAAGAAAGCAAAAGTTTTAAGAATTTCTCATATTGTGGCAGATCTCCACCCACCCAAATCTGATAACTCATTGGTGGTCAAAACTGGTTTTCCAACTTTGCTCGTTGCTTTATTCATCAAAAACCATGACCGATTAAAAAAAACACATCAATAATAATAAGAAGAAGCAATAACAACAACAACAAAACCAGAGCGTGGACGAAATCAACCTCGTCATCTTCGATCCCATATCCTTATCTAGCTCTAGAGATTTGCAAATGTTGGAACATGTTTTTATCGATAATACAGAGTTTGAATGGCTGGAAAATTTTTCGAGTCACTGTAAAACCTCCATCAACGGCGAGAAAAGTGGAGAAATTTTGGTGGGTACAGATTTAAATCATGATTCTAATAAGGTGATTAAGGGGTTTGGTGGCAGTGTTGTTGATAGTTATAATAGTGGGTATAATAGAAAAGAGAAACTTGTGTTAACAGGAATTCTGAAGATGTTTGTTTTTGTTGTTGTTTTGGCTTTGAGCACGACAAGATTAGCTGTTGGGATAACAATGTTGACATTTGTTCTAATTTTTCTTGAATATTTTGGGAAAAGTTTGTTGTGTTTTTTCTTGAAATCACGCGGGTGTGCGAAAGTGGCCTTTTAAGATTTAATCCAAAGGGTTTTTTCTAGTGATTTAAGTCCACGTAAGACTGATGGAGAGGCTCACAGACAGAGAAGAGATAAAAAAAATGAAGACGTTAATTGATGAGGCGCTTTGATAGGTTTATGAGACGTCAGGGGAATATTTGAGTCTCGAAAAATATTAAGGGTCGATTTGCTCTTTATGGTATACATCAGAGATATATTTACACCTTATCTCTTTTGAAAACGATTTATACCTTCTTATTATATATAAATGTGTGTGCACTAACTTTGAATAATGTATGTACATTATTTAAAAATGGATAAATTATTCTTTTGTCTCTATGATTTGACCAAATTAATGTAATCGTCTCTCTTTTTTGAGAAATTAATTAAATAGTCCCTAAATTTTATTTTCGTCAACAAATTAGTTCTTTCGTCGAGTTTTTTTATTAAATTTTGTTAAAAAAATAAATAGAAAATAAAATTTTAATACCCAAAATAACCCTCAATCTTTTCTCTCTTTCCCATCTCTCTTTTTCTTTTATCTATCTTTCCTTTCATATTGTGAGGTTGGAAACGGTACCACGTTTGATTTTCGAAATGACAAAGGTACACTCAAACTTCGTTGCTACACTCACCGCCCTCGTCATGGCAATGGAGAAGCTGAAGTCCTTTGCTTACTTAAAAGTATATACGATTGTGATAACTGTGTGGAATAAGTATTTGATTTTCTATTATAATGGCTTTACGGTGTTTGGACAACATGAGAAATCAGGTATTTAAAGTTGATAATTATATGGCTAGCTTCGGTACTAATGGCGAGATCATTCTCACAAATGCAGAGCTAAATCTCTCATCACCATCCGCTGCTATTAAAGTCCATGAGCCCATACATATGTGAGCTTATAAGTGGGCAAGTATTGGAATCCACTTACACAAAACCAATTAGCTTGTGCTAGGTTCAATATCCACTCACTTATAAGACTTTTACATATTTTTTCATTATTTAATGTGAGATGCATTTCCCTCAAGTACAACTGGACTAGCCCGTGGCCCAATATCAACAGGCCGGTTGACACTTGCTCTTAAATGGACCAGTTAACATCTCTTCTTTAGCTTCGATCTGGACTGGTATCATCATTAGTCCAATAACGAAAGCTTAGACATAGGTCCTAAGATCCAATCCGTTTAGGCATGAAGCTCAAATACCACATTAAAGTTCATGAGCCCATACATACATGGACTTATAAGTGGGTAAATATTGGAACCCACTTGCACAAAACTAATTGACTTATGCTAAGTTTAACATCCATTCACATATAAGTTCTTTACATATTTTGTCATTATTTAATATGGGATACATTTCCCAATAGCCGCAAGGTAGTTCGTCTATTGCAAATTCAATTAATTCGCCTTGAATTTTGAATGTGAAATTAATTTCAATTGCTAATTTAGAAATGTATTTGCTTATTATTAATTTCTTGATTGGATCTTTGTTAGATTTTTTTAATAAAAGTTTTTTATTTTCAATTTGATCATGTTCACTACAAAAAAAAAAAAAAAAATACCAATTTTTCATAGCTAAATGAAAAAATTCCATAGCTAAATAGAATTAATTAGCTATGAAATACCTACGGAATATTTTCGTAGAAAAAATGCTCATAGCATATTGAATTACCTATGGAATTAAAATTCCATAGGTAAATTAGAAAACGGTGGCGACGACAATACCTACGGAATTTTTAGAAGGCAATTCCTTCAGTAAATTCATAGGTAATTATGTAGCAAGTCCGTAGGTAAAGAAATCCAAATGTAATTTGTAGGTAAATTTTGAACAAAATGTTGACAAATTTCGTTGGTAATCCTTAGCTAATCAGAAGGTAAACAATTTCATAGGTAAATTTTGAACAAAATCTTGTTAAATCTATAGGTAATCCGTCGATAAATAGGTTCGTAGGTAAGTTCTTAATAATTAATTTTATGTTCCATAGGTAATTCGTGGGTGAAATTGAAAAAAAAAATTAATTATCATTCATACATCTTCCAATTTTGAAGTACATACACTACTAGAAACATGTGTTTTAGCGACTACATATTTTAGTCTCTAAATAGCGACTAAATGGTGACCAATTAGAGATTAAATTAAGGAGATAGAAACATTTCATAAATTTAGCGATTAATTTGCGACTATTTAGTCGCTAAAAATGCCGGCAAAAAATTGCGCGACAATTTGATATTACATGTTAGTCGTTAGTTAGTCTCTAAATGGAGACTAAATGTAAGTTTGTCTCTAAAATGCAACAAAGTTATGGCAGGAGATAAAAACTTCATGGCGCTAATGATTCATTGATCGACCATATTAGTCGCTACGTTTAGCGTCTAATAATTTATTAATTGCTAAGTTATTTTTTTTAAAATGAAATTTTAATTTAAATATTAGCTACTAGGTTTTTAGTCTCTAATTAGAGACTTAATTTAGTGAGTAGTTTTGGTCTTTAAATTCGTTTAATAGAACGATGTAGTTTCATTATAAAATAAATAATGATTAGTTTGGCGACTAATTATTTTAGTCTCTAAATTCAAATTAAAACCCATAGATCTGGTTTCCTCTTCACGATCTATTCCTTACCTCAAACCCCTATACACAATAGCCCCCCTCCCCACCACCAGCAATCAGGTCAGATCGGGTGTCTTGCTGTCGTCGGTCGCTGATCGAACATCACCGTTGTAATACCCCGAGTTTTTATTTATTTTAGAATCCTATTTATAAGGAAAATATTCTTTTATGAAATGGGTAATTAAAAATTTTAATTGGTTTATTATAATTTTTTTTAATAGAATAATAATTGTTTTAAAGTATAAATTTTATGAAATAAAATTTATTCTAATTGATATGAAAAAGTAAATTTCAGCAAAAATGTGTCAAGTTGGGCTCAAACCCAAGACCCATTGTTACTTAAAATCCAATTTACCACCAAGACCAATTAATTTTCTTATTGTTTTAATGTATTGAATATATATATACAATGTTTTAAAAACCGGACTAAATCGGCCAGTCAGACCGATTAAATTAAGAATCGACCATTGGTCTGGTCTGATTACTTAAAAAACTGAATCTCTTAAAACGACGTCGTTTTGAGTCAAAATAAAAGAAAAAAAATAAAATAAAATAAAAAGAACCGATCGGACCAAACTAGTGACCTGATCGATTCGATCATCGATCCGGTTTTAAAAACACCATATATATATATATATATATGTATGTATTTTGCTCCAATCAATCAACCTTTTTGTTTTAGCCAATCATGAGAGAGAGAGAGAGAGAGAGAGAGAGAGAGAGAGAGAGAGAGAGAGAGAGAGAGAGAGAGAGAGAGAGAGAGAAATATGGATTGCCGCCGATTCACCTACCTCTAGCCGTTACTGATCGTCACCACCACCACCAGGAGAGAGCCCAGCCTCCAGTGAGCCTATCGCCTGAAGCGGGCCTCAGAACTCCGCTGGAAATCACCGCATGCGTCACTTGAAGCGTCTAGAGTGCTCCATCGCCGGCGATTAGGTGAGATTCTGGTCGATTCCAGTCATGTTTATGAGCAAACCTGGTACCATTTTGAAGCTCTTGAGTCCAAGAGTAATTTGATACCCATCTTGACCAGTGGGGATGTCAGTAGTAGTCAAAATTGAAGAGAGAAGATTTTGGCCTCCACGCCTTTCGAGGCATTTTCTGGTGATTCCAATGAGAGTGAAGCTACACCGCTAACAGTTATGAAATCAACAGCTCATGATCTACAAGATGGTGTGAACGGCGCCCCCATCCGCCATCGTCAGCGCCGGCACGTCACCGGCGAGTGGACCTCACGCGTCGTTGGTGATCCAGAAATTTTAGTGGACTGTATTTTATGAGTACATCGCGATTCCAAAGTTAGTTTGCGATAATTCAACATCGGTAAGCCTAAAACGCTATTTTATCGATTTATTTCGGTGTTTTAAATGCCCGAAAATGAACACCTTTCAATGTATTTGTATGCTTTCAGAGTTAAGATAATAATTTAAAATTTTTATGAGATTTTATAAAGTTGATTGAGATGAATTGATGTTATCCATAATTTTCTTTTAATTATATAGTTAATTATTAATAAGTTAGATTTAATTAAAGTAATTGTGTATACTATTATTATTAAGAGTTAATGAGAATGAAATTTGAGTATCATATGCTATACAAATTTTATATTGTTCTTATTATTTATTTTTATCAATATTTTTAAATATGTTAATTACATGTTTTCCTTTGATATATATGCATAAGGTATGATTTAAAGGAATTAACTATTTTAAATTATATTAATGAATAAATAGTTTATAAGTTATTAAAGAGATTTTAATAAAAGGGATTTTTAAGAAATAAAGAAAGGTTTATAGTTATATATTTATAATGCTTTAAAATGTTTTTAGTTATTACCTTTTCCAATAAAATTATTTTTAAGTAAATTACTTTTATATAATGTTTTAATTACATTAATAATCTTCCTTATATGTATAAATATGTATGATAGAGTTGACTCACTGAAAATGATGATGTGATGATGTTTCATGATCATGTTTATGTATATGATTGAAGAATTGAGATGATTATGATGTTTGTCAAGTATGGAGGCTTAGAGAGACAGTTGAGATGTTGATTGTTGTGAGCTTTGCAGGCTTTTTAAAAGTGTTCATTTCTTTTGTCTCAGCGGGGTAATGTCTTAGTTATAGGGGAGATTCTGCCGAAATTTCGACAAAATCTTTATAAATCATTAAGTATAGTTTTAAGGATTAAGATTGTAATTGTCTGTATTCTAATGTACTTTTTTTATTGTATAGTATTGACTTTTGAGACGTCTTCCTAGCTACCAGTTGTTAGACATTTCGAAAGGAGCTCGTTTAGATTTTTTCAAGTTTGTGAGTGATACTTTCTAATATGTTTTCCTACTTATCATACATTGCATTTACTGTATGATATATATGTATATAATTATGCACTACGAATGTATAAAAACATCATAGCATATGATTGTGAATGTTGTATTATGGATTATATTACTGATTACATATGGATATTTGGATGTGATTAGGATGACGTAGGACCACATAGGGTTTTAATTATAATTATGATTATGTTATGATGATATGATAAATGATTATGTTAATGATGTTTGGCCGAATTTGAGCTGGTCTCACTATAGCCGTATGTATTGGATAAGAGAAATTGGTCAGGTTCGAGCTGGTCTCACTGTGGTCGTATGTTACGGAAATTAAAAGAGTCAAGAGAGGGGGTCGGCTCCCCATATTAAAATTTAGTGTGGTTCCTATAGACTAATTTTAATCATTGGAAGATTATGTGATTGATTGTCTCTTTTACACGATGCATGATGTATTTTTTTTTTTATATATAGAATGAATGTATGACACTAGATTGGTATATTGGTTAGTATCATTTACTGAGTTGAACGCTCACTCTTCTTCAATATTTTTCCAGGTTGCAGGTTGAGTTAGAGAAGTGATTTTTGTTGAGTTAATTCTTATCTTTCATCTTTCGGCAGTGAAAATTATTTTATTATTCAGTTATATAATTAATTTCTTATTGTTCTGAATTATAAAATTTTAAAACTCCGCATTGTTATTTTCATTTTCTGAAATTTTGTATTATTGGTTCAGTGGTTTAAGTTGTTGATTTTTGGAGGATAGTTAAACTTTCTCATTATGGATGTTGTGATGTTCTGTTAAGTAAGAATCGAATGTTGATGATGATGATATAATTGATATTTTTAGTATTGAGTGGCTTTGATATCATGTTATGTTCAGATTCTGTTTAACAGGTGGGCCAATAGCTCTGTTTTGTGACAATTATAACTGTCATATTGTATGTTTTATCGTTTAGTGGTTAGTCAGGCTTATTACGGGTTTTGAAAGCCTTATACTTTCTCGTTTCCTAGTGTCGGTCACGTGCCCTTAGATTCGGGTCGTGACAGCCGCCGTCATTGGGTCTTTAGTTTCAGGTATTTATTCTTCCCTTTAAGCTAAATCCATCTATAAATATTTTATGAAGAGTCCAATCCAATATTTTAATTAGGTTCCGATCATAATTAATTGGATGTTGGTTCTTGGACTAATTATTCTTGGCCTCATATGAGTAGAAAACACAAATATTAAACATTATATAGGAAATATTATGCAACCTATTCAATTCCAATACATGTTCTACATGGCTCTCAATGAAAAGTAAAATGAAATTACAGCAAACCCAAAAAAACAAAAAAAAGAAACTATATATTGCTTATAAGTCCAATGATATAATAATAACAAAAAGCACGTATATGATTATCATTAATTATCTTATTTTATGCATGCATAGGTGAAAATGTGAGGGAGAATTATAATAATTAACAATAACAAGGACCATTATATATATATATATATATAGTTGTCATGAATCATGAATATTATCTTGACAGAGACTAACAACTTATGAATAAATAAATTAATAAAGCAAGCAATTATTTATAAGCACCATCCAAATTCAAGAGTATAATTAATCTATAATATGCCACCTAATTATCTCTTGAATTGTCTTCTATCTTTTGAATGTTCAAAAAAATATACTAGCTAATTAATAGCAGAATTGAACTATGACACAATAATTTTTATTTGCTTTACTATGTGATCTCTAATGTGATATAACTTAATTAAGGGGTAAAAACAAGAGAAAATGAGTGATTAAATATGATTTTTCTTTGCATTATCAAGGCATGATTATGAGCTTAAAAGATCACATTTAGGGGAATTCAAAATCTGAAATAAAAACAAACCTTTATAGATTTATAGTAAAATTACCAAAAATTTTATGTACCCAACAAAAAGAAAAGAAAAAAAAACCCTCAAAAAACCACATTAAACCATTTATATATATTTGCAAATTAACCATATATTGATAGATACTAATTAATAAACCATGCATGCATGATGATCACTGACACAGCAAACAAATATTCCAATTGATTACCAACAGAAAATAACATACAAAAGACTAGCACAAAATATACAAATTAAATCTAACTAATTAAACAAATTCAAAGCTAACTAAAAAAATTATAAATGCAAAGAAAATAAAATAAAATTGAACTTGGCACTAATATGACAGGCGGAGGAGTCTGCTGGGAGAGTGGACGGCAGCTGCTGTAGGTGGAGTGAACGATGGCGAATTTGCAGGTGGCTGTGGTAGCGGGATTGAGGAGGGAGGGAGAAAGGGAAATAAGAAGAAAAGAAAAGAAGAAGAGGGGTGGGCGGCAGGAGGAAGAAGGAGAAAAAAAGAAAAGAAAAGAGGTAAAAAATTTTGCCAATATTTTACCTACGAAATTTTCTGTAGGTAAAAATTTTGTAGCCAATGTATAAGACTTCAAAAATTTTTACTAAAATTTACCAACCGAATTTTCAGAAGATAAAAAAGAAAACTTTCTTAGCTAGTTCGTAAGGTAATTCTGTAGCTAATGAAAAAATTATGGCATCAATTTTTGACGTCCCAATTTACCTACGAAATTAATTTCGTAGATAAACCGTAGCTAATTCCGTAGATAATAAGTGAAATTTTTTCTCTTCATAATCTGTAGGTAATCCGTAGTAAATTACCTTTGAAATTGTGCCAGTAGGTAAATTTCGTAGCTAAATCAGATGTTTCTTGTAGATGATTGGTTTCTTTTTGATTCATCACCACTTAAATAATTTAGGTTTATTGGACAATTGGGTTTTAGATCTGTTGGACTTTGATTATATAGATTGAGAATTTTATTTACTGGATGCTTGTTTGTTGTACCCAATTGGATTTGCTTTATTTGGTAGTTAATTGAACTTTTTTTTTTTTTTTTTTGACAAAAAGAGGTAGAAATAAGAAATTTAAATGTAAATATGAGTCATTTTAGTTTTTACACATTTTTAATGGTGAAAAATTAAATTTTTAGACGGAATAATTAATTTATTGACGAAAATAAAATTGAAAGGTTATTTAATTAGTTTTTAAAAAAGAAGGGATGATTATATTAATTTGATCAAATTTTTGAGATGAAATAATAATTTACCTTTTAAAAATTTTAAATGGTATTATTTTAAATAATATATATGCCTTTTCTTAATTACTTAATCTTTTGTTTACCTTGTTTATATTCTTAAAATCTCAGCTATTAAAAATCAATAATGAAAATTGCAATTGGTAGTATTTATATTCAAACTTATTAGTCTTGCAATTTGCAAACAAACAACAACAAAAACAATAATAAAAGAATTACATTCGGTGTATATACCAGGTCTAATTGGAGAATTACATGTAAATGTAAAAATAGTATTAATATTTTTATACTAGACAAAACAATAAACGTATTTGTAACAAAATTTTAAAATACTAAATTGTAATTGATTTGATATATAAAAAAATAATTACACAAAAAATATTTAAGAATTTTGGAAAAAGAAATGATAATAACCCAAATAACAGAAGTTTACATTTGATTTATGAAAGGAAGTAGTAAAATTTGGTTATAGTGGGGATGGGAAAACAACTAATTTGAACAGGACAAAGCACAATATATAGATAATTGTTCTTGTCAAGATTTTAATTGATCATTTTTCTAGTACAAGAACCGTCCAAAGTTGTTGATAGCAAGAAATTTTTATTTTTATTTTTATTTAATTTCCTTACCCTTATATGCACACTCTATTATTGGATAGTGACTTGTGGGACCAATTAATATATGGCAGGTAGCATCCACCTCTATCATTATGCTTCATTAACATTTGTTGGCCATAATTTTCATTTTCATTAATTCATACCATCAAAATTATAAATGTAATTTATTAGCATTCCCCTAATTAATAGCAATAAATTAGCATTCCCAAAGTCTTTTTTAGAATCATAGCAATAAATTTTTTAAACCACTTACCCGTCTTATTTTATTTGGAACATTTTTTTTTTAAAAATATTTTAAAGAGTATGTTTCATTTTTATTTTTAATATTTTTTTACTCTTTATATCTATTTTATTTTTAGAAATTAATTCAACTTTTCCCATAAAGCCATAAAATTTATAAGAAATTGTATTTAATAAAGAGTATAAAAAGAAAAATAACATATTATTTAATGCACTCTTAAATTTTATAAAAAAAAATATGTCCTAAACAAAATGGCACAGAATAAATAATTAACATAAAATATCTTTCACATAATTAAATGAAATTTTGTTTTGCTATCTCTTTTTTTAAAATTTTCTTTCATTTTCTCACTGTGGTATATACATACCATATGAACAAACGCAACCTTTCTTCTCCAAAAAAAAAAAAAAAAAAAAAAAACCTTGTTGATGGATGATCCATATCCGCATCAATTACATCTCCTAATAGTTGTACCTTTGTTAAGAATCAATCTCATATTAAAAAAATATATTAAAAATATATAAGTATATAATATTAAGAACCTTGACTCCAACTTTATTTAAAAAAAAAATTATAAATCAAAATTATAAATTAACATTTAGCATTTTTATTTTTACTTTTAAAAAGAATCGAATATATATAAATCATGAATATTTTTATATAATTATTTATATAATTCAAGAATCTTAAGTTGTATAATAGAGTTTTTTTATAATATTTTGGTGTTCTGATCAATTTGGTTGAGATTTTGTTGAATAAAATTAATGGGCCATTAGATGTTTATTATGGCTATCAAATTTCCACTTCTACTGTCAGTGGAAAATTACTGTTTTGATTTCCTCTCATTGTTTGCTATTTGTTGTCATACATGTGTTTTTATCTACTAATTAAGAGCATTTGTTTCTTTGGAAGATTGACTTATTAGGTTAGAATTAAGGTAAGTTATATAAAAAATATTAAGGTCAAATATATGATTTGAAAAATTCATTGCTTTGGCGTTAAAAAAAATAATAAAAAATTCTGAAAATAACGCTGCCCATGATGATATCAATTCAAGAAAATATACCTTTCTTATCATTGCCACTTATTGCCACTTTGGCTTGTCATTTTAACACAAATGTCAAATTAATTTGCCTAATATTTGAGGTCATACACTTTGGAGTAACAATTTGAATTAACCCACTATAATTTATTAAAGTTAGCGTTGATTAAGGTTAGTAATTTGACATCAAAGGTTGATAGAAATTGTACTTGGGATTACTTTTTTGGCATGCTTAATTTGTACTTTTTAAAAGAATCAAGCAAAAGGTAGTATATGCAATTAATTAATTAATTAATTTAAACCATACTTTAATTAATTATTAATTCATGAGTTCTTTTTTACCTTGGACGACGACATGCAAGACCAAGGCATGCATGTTAATGTTATTTTTTTTTTATTTATGATAACCCTTTTGTTTGTATTATAGGAAATGAGTAGCTATAGATTTAGTGGTTTATGAGTGTGTTTTTAATTTAAAATGTTAAATGAAAATTCTCAAATAGGTCAAAGAATTAATTATGGCAAAAAAATATACTCAAGAATTTATTTAATTAGTGCTAGATAAAAGAAAAAGATTTTAGATTTGACTAAAACAAAAAGAAAAAAGCAAAGATGATGTAGGAGTAGAAAAAAAATAACGAGTCAACATATAGTTTAAACTTTAAAATTTGCTTAGTGATCTATTAATAGTGATATGATTTTGAAGTTTTACTAACAATGTACATATGTATATCATATCGCATCAATTTCCAATCTGATTTGAGTCTTTTGAAATTGATGATTTAACTTAGTTAACTTTGATGTGTTGGGTTATAAGACTTGTGATTTTGATTTGCTTAGAATAATAATTTTTACTATATATATATATATTGTTATTATTACTTCAATAATTGGTGGTTTCATTTGTATTTGTATCATTTAGAATCAAGGATTTTCATTCATTTGCTTTACCTATTCCAATAATTTTTGACACGTTGTCTCAATTATGGTCTCTGTCAAATTAAAAAAAAAAAAAAAAAGGCGAAAAAGTATTCTAAAATCCATAATTTTCAAACCCCGGCCGTCTAGTTTTAAAATCGATAAAGATAAAGAGTTATAGGTCAAAATGTTCAATCGAAGTCGAATTAAAATTGAACCGAAAGTAATTAAATTAATAATATATATTTATTAGGTAAATAATACAATTAATTTTTTTATTTTCATTGTTATAAAATTAAATTGTGAAGAAAATGACTAAATTACAATGTTTAGATCAAGTGATTAGAAATTTGAAGTTATTTTTTACCTAAAGGTCATGGATTTTCAACACCCATAACCTGCAAAAAAAAAAAAAAAAAAATTAACACCCAAAACCGGTCCGATTCATCAGACTGAACTAATTTTTAGTTCAATTCTCAATTAAACCAGACAGTCCAATTCGATCCGGTTCTAACAACACAGCTAAAATCTTACCATATATAAATTTTTTCAAACTTTTCTACTAAGAAAATTGTTAGGTTGAACTATTGTGTAGGTTTGATTTTTTTTACCCCCTATATCCATATAAGATAAGAAAGCTAATGGAAAATTTTTTAATCACTAGGCATGACTAGAATTATAATGGAGGAGAAATAAGAGGAATGGAGAAGAAAATCATTATATATATTTATCTATTTTGTTTGACATTTTAATTTTTTATGAAAGAGAAAAGGAAAATAGTTTAATTATTTCCTTCATTCCTTTTCACGAGTTGAAATTCCTTACACTTTGAATTAGGATGTAAATAATTTCTCCTCCTAAAAATAAAATACTTTTTATTTTTATAACTTCTGATTAGTGTTAGATCTAGTAGATTAAATGGGCTGGATTCCTTTGATATAACCTTTAATAATCTTCAGTGGCCTGTAAGAAAGATAAGGAACATTAGAGACTAAGCCTTGTGCTTGGTAAAGGCCCTTCGATACTTAAGTTAGTAGTGGAGCTTTGAATGATTGTAAGGAAGGAAATAACTTCCTTGTAACTAATGAGTTTTTAGTAATAGAAAGATATGAGAGAATGTAGAAACAACTATCTTCAATTGAAGGTATGTCTTGCCTTTTATACTCATCCCTTGTTGTGGCTTATTGAGGAAGGAATGCACACATCTCAAGAGTAATGATGGATTGCTTGGTCCTTTGGGGGTTGGTGTTAAGCTTCTACTATCAGAGAAGATATGTACTTTGTACATATTCAGAACATGGTCTAATGTGTAGAGCTAGGCTAGTAGCTGTTTTATCTTGACAGGTGTCACTTCTTAGAGGGGCCCTCATTTAATGAATGAATGACAGCTGCTACAGTGATTCACCATATGACTTCTTATTTGTTGGCGAGGAGGGTTGAAGGTGAGAAGCCTCTCCACTTGGTGGACTGCTGGCTCTACCTAAGGGGCTTTTCTTCTTGGACTTGGATGCAAGGCCCATGAGAGAACCCCCTATCTCGTTGGGCTATTTGTTATGATTGGGCCCAATAAGAGATTGGACGATTTTATTCCTTATCAACTATAATTCCCTTTTCTTCCCTTTCATCCAAATAAAATTAAATATTTTTTCATCCATTCTCTTTATTATTAATTTTAAATTTCTCGAATACAATAAATTAAATATTTTCCATTCCTTCTCCTCCCAAGCTATTTTTTTTACGCTTAATAGATAATTTTACCATGAATTTTACGTAGTTTTATAATTATACCTATTCTTTTTTTTTTTTAATTTCCTAATTTAAAATTTTAGTTGTCATTCTACTCTAAAATTAAATTAAATTAAATTAAAATAATAATAATAATAATAATAAAATAATTTCATATTAATTTGAAGGGTAAAAGTGAAATTCACTTTAGAACTTATTTATTATATTACACTGTTAATTTAATTTTTAAATTTCGATAGAAATCAATTGAGTCCTCTAAATTTATGAATTAATGACTAAATTAATCGAAATTCGCAAAGTTAAAGATTGTTTTTTTTTTTTTTTAAATTCAATCGAAATTTAAAGATTAAATTAATAATATTATAAAATAAGTTTTAGGATCAACTTTACCTTTTGTCTTTTAGTAAATAAAACTTTTCTTACAATTGTAACTTAAGGTAGAGTTGCAACTTAGTTTTTAAATTGGAGTAGAATTGATTAAAAAAAAAAAAGAATAGGGTATAGATTGCAAAAATGTATAAAATTTATGATAAATTTATCTATGATAAATTTATCTATTAAGCTAATTTTTGTTACTAATTCTATTGGGTAAATTATGCCCATGGTTCACTAAACTATGCTACTAATTCTATTGTAGTCACTAAATATTAATTTGTTTCAATAGAGTCACAAAAATTTAATTAGTGTTTCAATTACATATACTTTAATAAATTCCAGTCAATTTGTAATTTGAAAACTGACATGACAACTAGATTTTTTTTTAATTAAAAAGACCTTCAATGGGACTCCTTCTCATAAACTCAATATTTCTCTTTCCTAATAAGTATTTTTAGCGTTATTTTATTATTTGTTGGTTGTTGCCATCTTAACGGACTCTTTCTCTCTCTAACTCGTACTCCTAAATATGAAACCTAAAAATACATTGAAAAATAATCCAAATCCCAAATCAAGAACCCTAAATTAAAAAGATGTATAGTATCATTGCAGTTTTCTATTTTCTGTTTTGTTTTTAAATTTTAAAAAAATAAGTATTAGAAAATATTTTTAAAAAAATTATTATTTTTTTATTTTTTTCATATTTATCCATAAATATTTAGAAAACAAAAATTAAAAAACAAAAAGTAACAAATTCTGATTTTCAAAATTTTATTTTTGTTTTTGAAAAATAAAAAATAAAATACAAAAAATGATACTGAACGGACTCTAAAAATACAATTACATTTGAATCGATGGCCAGATGTAGGCTAATTTACCATTTTAGAAATTTTTTGTAAAATATTTACTAATTTAGGTGTTTTTAAAAATTAATTCTAATTTTAAGTTTTTTTTTTTTACCGATGTCCAGTCAACATAAAAAGCTGCCTGCAGGTGTTACAAGTGGACATATTATATCCGTTGGTGCCACCAGCGGACAGTTGTCTTGTTAAATTTTGTTTTTTCTTTTGTGCGCGGTCATATAAGCCTCTTTTTTTTTTTTTTTTTTTTTTTTTTTTTTAAGTTGTATTGTGGCGTTAATCACATTTTTTTTTAGAATTGTGTGCAGTTTGTTTTTTTTTTAATTTTTTTTTGTTGTTTATTATAAATGAATATAAATAATAAAATATTACTATGTTATATTTAATATAATTAATAATTAATCAAATAATTAATATTAAAATTTTAAGAGGGATGTTATATTTTATATAATAAATAATTAACATATATAATATAATTAAATGAAGTGTATAAACAATTCACATATATAATATAATGAATATATATAAGTGTATAATATATATCAAAAATAATATTATTATATTTATTATGAATAATATATAATATTAATTATTTTTATTATTAATTATGAAAAATTAAATGGAAATATGGCGAAGATAAAGATTAATTAAATTATTATTCCAAATTTTATTTTTTCATAAATTAAAATATGTATTAATTATATTATATATATTAATTATATTATACACTTATATTCATTATATTATATATATATTAATTATTTATACACTTCTTTTAATTATATTATATACGTTAATTATTTATTATATAAAATATAACATTCCTCTTAAAATTATTAATTATCTTAACTATAACATATTAATTATTAAATTTATTTTATATAATTATTTAATTAATTATCTAATTTTTCTATTATTTAAATTCATTTACAATAAATAAATAAATTTTAAAAAAAACAAAGGCCAAAGTAACAAAACACAGGAACTGAAAAAAAAAAAAAATAACTAGGTCTGTTCGTTGGGTTGACCAGCGGACAGAACTGTTCAGCCACCTAAGTCTAAAAACACCTAAAATTAGAATTAATTTTTAAAAACACCTAGAATTGAAAATACTTTCAAAAAACACTTTAAATGGTAAATATTTTACAAAAAATTTCTAAAATGATAAATTGGCCCCAGATGTAATACCCCAAATAGTAGTTATTCTGATGGATGTTGATATTAGAACGGAGATGATAACTAAAGCATGATTAAAGTCTCGATGGTTAGAATAAGGTTGGTGACGAGCGAGGTCAAGATGAGATAATATCGAGGACGGGGCGTGACACTAGAGTTGGAGATTGTCTTACAATTACTTTTGCAAATTCAGTCACTTCGCTTTGTTAAAGATATCAAGGATCAATGTTAATTCTAATATGTACTTCTTTGGATGCAAGAATTTTGGCGTAAGTGAACCTTAATGATAATTTCTCAGTTTTATAAAGATTTTTGCATCTCATTAATTTGATGCCATCAAGTCATTTTCAGTTGTCTTGCTTTCTCATATGCTAGTGAAAATATTGTGATCCTGAGTAATAATTTGCAGTCATATTGACTATGAAGTCAAAATACTGTTTGGAATCCCTTAGTTAAGCTCCTTTTTTAGTTGAATTTGGCTTTTTGGGTTGGTGGTCAAGTGTTTGTGTAATACCCTGAATATGCATGTATGAACTTCTATATAACTATATGAATGAATTACAAGTATTATAGCATATGTAATGATGAATAAGATTGATTGGAGTTGAGGTGTAATACCCTAGGTGTTGAAAACCCTTGACCTAGTGATAGAAACTTAGCTTTTATAATTAAGTAAAATTTTTAATTAAATATTAATATTATGTACATAAAGAGTATAGATTATTTAATTGTTTAAGATTGAATATTCTTGGAAAAATTAATTAAATTAAAATTTATTTGAAATGGAGAATTAAGGTTTAAATAATAATGCAAAGCACTTAAAAAAAAAAATTTAAGAGAGGAAAAATAAATTAAAATTTCATTATTATAATTAAGTAAAATAATAATAATAATAATAATAATAGTAAT
>CATKHJ010485859.1:0-12324 GCA_949750685.1 Vernicia montana
GCTGCTTCAGAAGGGAAGGAATTCTGCATCTCTCGTGTTGATGTTGGCTTAGATGCAGCTGCAGTCCGAGAGGCAGTTTTGAAAGTCTTAGAGAAGAAGGTGGTTACCTTTTCATGTTCTTGGGCTGTGTACTATAATTTCGCATTCTTCCAAATATTACTTTTCCATCCATGCCAAAGAAATGCTAATATTATGTTGGTGGCTGGACAGGGGATTTCTGTTATGGTTTTCAGTATGGACGAAACTACAAACAAGGTTGTAGTGTGTGCGGGAGTGCCTGAAAAAAAAGACAAGGGCAAACAGTTGGAGGTTTCTGAATGGTTAACTGCTGCTTTGAAGCCTCTGAATGGGAGGTGTGGTAAGGGAAAAGGGGGTCTTGCCACAGGCCAGGTTAGAAATGTTGATGTGGTTTCAGTCCATGTACTAAAGAATCATTTGATATTTCTTCCTGCAAAATCTTGAATGAATTCTGCTCAGAAGCGTTCAACATGGTTAATGAATGGAGTGGCTTCATAATTGTAGATTGCTAGAAATATTCAATCAAGTGTAATTGTTATAAACTTGTTTCCTGCCAACGTAGTTTGAGAGGATTACTTTGGTTTGACTATTACAAGGTTTATTATTAATAAGATGTTTCTATGCATGCCAAGTAGACCTAACTTTTGGCGTGAAGTTACTGCTCAAATAGTGGTTGAGACTTGAGTGTCCTATATTTATGCCTTGGTCTTGGATTCTACTGCTACTTGTAAAAGCATCATTGATCATTTCTTTTCTTGAGTAATAATATGATGATGGTTTTATTTCAGGGAACGGAAGGAGGACATGTCAACAAGGCCATGGATTTGGCAGCGACATTTGCGCAAATGAAGTTGAGATGATAAAAGGATTTCCACTCTTGTTACCTTGATGTTACATTGTTGGCTAATTGTCTCGTTTCTTATATCTTATTCAATACGCTACAAAGATGATCATACAGTTGCTGCAGCAAGCAACTAGCAAATTGAAGGCAAAGGCAGCAGAGTTGCTACAATTATTGAATCTATTAGTGGAGTTGATTTTTGTATTCTTTCTTTTCTATTTTTTCAGAAGTTTCTGAGATCCAAAATTTTACTTAAATGTGACTGAAGTATAGATGAAAAATGATAATGTTCAATGATATATCAGCTTCATTTTTTTTTTTTTTTCAAATATCTTCTTTTTTAGATCAAGTTTCCTCTTTAAAATCCCTCAATGGAAGGGCAAAAGTGTCGGCCAAATGCATGTGCAGCCCTCTATACTTAACTACAATGTCTTCTTTTATTTTTAGACCAATTGTGCTTTTAAAGTTTTGCTTTGTTCGATTTTTTTTTTCCAAAATAAAGATATTAAGCTAATATTAACAGGGCTTGAAGTTCAAAAAGTACAAGTACACAGCAATTATATGGGAGAAGATATTAAGCTAATATTTATACGGCATAAAGTCTAAAAAGTATAAGTGCACAGTAATTACATGGGGAAGTTTAACAATTTAAATATAAAACAAGATTTAGGATCCAACAATCAACAAAGATGGGTTTTTAAAGCCCACAACAAGAAATTCAGCTCATAAGTTGAAAATACCTAAGAAATAATACATAATTAAATAATACATATAATACTGATTAAGCAAAAAATTAATTATTTTATTTTATTATATATTTTATATTATTTTCATAAATTAATGTTTACTTTGGATAAAAATGAGAAGAAAAAGATAATTAAGTGTATATTTACGAAAGTGTTAACGCATTGTTTTGTTGGTTTCTCTTTTAAATTCTTTGGTTTTAGCTTTTTGCCGGACACCTTTGTTTAAAGTTTTTGGTCATTTTTATTCATTTTCAAGCTGAATTATATGTGATCTCTTTGGATGCCGTTATTTTATTTTCTACAAATTTTATATTTCTATAGAATTATTATTTTTTAAAATAATTTCTATAAAATTATTTAATTGTTTATTCTCTTTTTATTTGATAATATATCATTGTCTTTAAAAGAAAAAAAAAAATTCCCTGTTTTTTCGTTTCAATTGATTTGCTTGGACTTCAACGGTAGAAAGTTTTAGTTTTTTTTTTATGTTTTTTGAGCAAATGGTAGTAAGGTTTTTTTTTTTTTTATGGTGATTACTTTTGGTTGATTGAAAATTTATAAAAAAAAAAATTATGAAGTGGAGAAAAAATAAAAGAAAATAATTTATAATATTTTTAAATTTAGTTAAAAATTATAAAATATATAAAAAGAATAAAAGAATTAATTATTTTTCTTAGTTAGCATAATATATATTATTTAATTCTCAAGAGGGTTTAATTGGTCTAAAAATAAAAGTGTTCATTTCAATAAAATAAAACTTTAAGAGTTCATTTAAGAATTCAATTGGTGTAAAAATAAAAAAAATAAAAAAAAAAATTTCAATTCAACAAAATAAAACTTTAATTGTACATTGATGATAAGGGGCTGCATATGCATTTAGCTTAAAAGTGTCCCACTGGTTGTATAGAGAAATTTATTTTGAAACATCTACTTCAATTTTTTGTGTGCCATATTTACATATGGCTTAATTAAAAAAAAAAAAATGGAAAATGTATTCTTCATTAAGATGAAAACTTTAAAATATCCTCTTGGATAAAAGACCTTACACAATCAGAAACATCTTCCATCCATACAAGTTCATCTCTATAATTAGAAAATGGGAATACTATGTCCTTTTTTTTTTTTTAGGAAAATATACACTGAAAACTTTAAAATATCCTATTGGACAAAAGACCTAACACAATCAGAAACAACTTCCATCCATACAAGTTGAAATGACAATCTAGTAAGGTGATGAGCCACAACATTTATTTTCCTAGAAACATACTTGAAACTAATTGATTGAAAATAACCAAATACATTAATTATATTCGAAATAATTAAACCTAAGTGAGACCCATCATCCGTAGCACTATGAATTGCTTGAATAGCAACTTGGCAATTGTTTTCAATCTGCAGTTTACTAAATTTGAGAGTAACAGTTAATTGGAGCCCAAAAAGAATTGCAGCAGCTTTAGTGGACTCGATTTGGAAGACTGAGTCACTCCACATGGACGTAGAAGCCATAACCTCTCCCTCTTGAGTTCCTAAAGACCACACCACATCCAAATCCCATATTAGAGAACACAGCAGCATCTGCATTCATTTTAACATAACCTGCAGCAGGTGGTTGCCATGTCAGAGCAACCTGTTGTCCGCTTCTAGGTTCGATTACAATAGCAACATCTTTGTAATCATGCAAGACTTTTAACAGCCCTCAGAATAGTAGTAGATGGATCAAAAGAGTTCTCGTTGAGGATCAGTTCATTTCTGGAACACCAAATGGACCATGCCTGCATACAAAATTTCCACCAAATTTGTGTTTTTTAAAATAGTTAAATGCATAAAACAATCAGCAAAGGAAACACCTGTTAGTGATGCATATAAAGAATGAGATAAACACGACCTCCATATATCAGTCACCATAGCACATTGACAGATACATTACATAATCGACAATAAGGAAGGACATACACATTTCTATGTAGCAGCTGATCCAGGGGCGGAGCCAGCCCTCTTTGTTTGGGAGGGCCAATTACAATTTTTTTTTTTATCACCATGAATTATTAAATATATAACATAAAAAAAATATACTGTCATTAATTGACATCAAAGCATAATAGGTTTACATAATACCATATGCTTAAAAAAAAGCTATAAAAAAGACTAACGAAATGGAACTTAACGGTCTTTCAAATCATTAAAGTCATCTATAATTATGGTGATAAGGATGGTGTCAGCTGTGGGCAACTATGACTATGTCAATGATTGGGAATTTAAGTAGAGTGGCTAAATTAAAGTCACGGTGAATCAACCCAAGAGAACATAGATCAACTAGTGAAGGGTTGTTCTAGTTTAACCAGAGATCTCAAGTTCGAACCCTGAGTATACAGCTACTTTAAAATTATTGAGTGAGAGCTTTGTCGCCCTTGTAGTCTCACCCAGCTTGAATCCGAATTAGTCAAAGTCCATGTAGCAATTCCAGATGCCGGATCTTTGAAGGAAAAAAAAAAGTCATGGTGAATCATAAATAATTCAATTTTTTTTTTTAGTTTCAGAAAAAAGAAACACAATTGGTTTCAAATACATGGAGAATGAGAATTTTTCGAGTTCAAATTCCTCCATCTATTAAGTATTAATGAAATTATTGAGTAGAATTTGTTGCCATTATAAAACAAGCACACTTTTTATTAATGCTGAAGTTTTTTTTTTTTACATAGAAAATTCTTTTAAAAAAAAATGCTTTATTTAGATTGTTGCTGATCGTATTGATCCAAAATATCATGTTTTGCTACTATCCAATTTTTGCCCATTTTCGACTTCCAAAAGTGGGTTTCGGCTGTCGAAAGTTAGACTAAAAAACGAGAATAATAACTAGTTTTGGTTGTTGAACGACCATAATTGCATTAAATGCACCCAAACGGTCACTTAATCATGAGAGACTATAAATATGACTTGGGCAACATTTATGAGGTTAAAACAATTTTGATTGAGCTATTAAGTGTAAAAATTGTGTTCCCAACCTTTTTCTCTCTCTGTATTCAAACTTGAGCTTTGATTTACAAATTGCTTGTGATTAAAAAGTGTTTTTAAGTTATAATTCATTGTTGGAATTTTCTAAAGGTTATAATTGAATGAGAAATTGCTTGGAAGCAATTGGACTTGTGTATCTATCTTAAGGGGAGATATTTGTAAAGAAGGGAGTGGATAAAACCTTTGGATTTGTGAGCATGAACTTGTAAAATCATCTTGTACCCAAATTTGAGTTGAGGGAATTTTGAGTGGTAAAGGTTTAACTAACACCAAGGAAGAAGCTATTGGGTGGTGATTCTTACCCAGAATCAGAATTGGGTTTGTAGGCAAGGAATTAGATGAACCACTATAAATTTTTATGTTTTTTTTTATTATTTATTTTATTTTATTTTTTATCATGAACTATAAATTTTTGTGTTAGCCTCTCTCTTTCTCAACTTATTATTAAATTTGTTTTTAATATGTTTTCCTTTTTTTTTTTTTAATATAAATTTTGGTTTTTTTTCCACTTTGTTTAATCTCCCACTCTTGAACTTTTGCTTGTCCCCAAGCAAAAACTCAACGTTTTCATTTTTAAATTTTCACAATCCCATTGGACACCTTCAATCTCATGAAAATATTCATTACTTGCTTCACAACTCAAAATTTTAAATGTCTAAAACATGCAATCCCCAAGTATTTCCAAAATCAAGAATATTTATTAACAAGGATGCATAGGTAAAGAATTCTCACATAAAAATTATACTTATAAAGAAAAGATTAAACACATTCATTAACCCAAGATTTACCAATCATAACCAAATAAATAGCCAAAAATACCAAATACAATTCAACACCAATGAGAATCAATAGGAATTCAAAACTTTTAAGCACATTAAGGGGTTAATTAACTTAAGATTTTTCTTTCTTTCTTTTCTTTTTTTCTCTTGTGAGTGCGTTTTGCGCTCCATCCCACTTAATTAACTTAAGATTTTTCTTTCTTTCTTTTCTTTTTTTCTCTTGTGAGTGCGTTTTGCGCTCCATCCCACTTTTGCAAGTGCGTTTTACGCTCCATCTTGCTTCAACGAGTGCGTTTTACGCTCTAGCTCATTTTTTTTAAAAAAAATTCTTTTAGTTAATTAAACTAGTTAACTAACCCCCTTTTAATAAGCTTCCTATATCATTTCCTCAACAAGAAAATTTTCAGTTCTTTTTAGCTATTTATACTAGTTATGAAAGGTAAATCATTGGTTAATTAGCATATTTATAATTTGTAAACAAACATAATCTAAATGTGAGAGTTCTTAAACTAATCATCCATTTTAATAAAACTTCCTAATTTTAAGAATTACTAAAAAGAAAGCACACCTATAGTTTAAAATCCCAAGTTGCTAATTGAGTAACAAGTACTTCTATTTCAATTAAAAGGATATCCAATTTTCAAGTTATGACTTAGAATGATGATACTCACCATACACAGATCGAACCACAATTAAAATGAAACGAAACCTAACAAAGTTAATAAAAACCCAAACAAGAACACACACACAAAAAGGAAAAAAAAAATCACAACTCACAAAATTAAAACAAAATTACACACCCCCCCACACTGGAATATCACATTGTCCCCAATGTGGTGTAACAATAATTAATAGAAAGGTCAAGAAGTATCCCTTACTGATTTGGAGGTGATGGTGGAGGTGATGGAATCTCTAAATCGAATCGATCAAAAAAAATTTGAGAGCTTATACCTTTGATAGGGTTGCTTCTTCTCCATACGGTGAAGTCGCAAAGCTATGTCATCTAATTGTGTGCTCACCTTATTGTTATGCTCATCCATATCATCCAACCGACGCAATACGTACTTCCAACCGGCCTCTATAAATAATAATAAAAAAATAATGGAAAGAAATAACAAAATATAATTTGGGTTGCCTCCCAAGAAGCGCTTCTTTAACGTTGTATTAGCTGGACGTTAATTGGGGTGGTTTTTCAACATATGGTGGGATAGGGTTATCATCTCTCTCTAAGATTTCAAAACTTAGAAAAATTTGGGTGTCACAAGAGTGACAAGTGTCACAGGCGCAACACGTTCCTTTCCCTTCAGCTTCGGATTTGATTTCTTCAGGTGTTATGCCCGTGATGTCTGTCGCGAGCGCAACAACAGCTTTGTCTGATTTTGTTGAGACCGTGACACTGGGCTGCTCCAAAATCTGACTTCTTTCCCACTCTTCTTGCTTGATTTCGATGATGCATTCTTCAATAACATCAATTCTCATACAAGTCTCTTCCTCCAAATGATACTTTATAGATTTGAACATGTTGTACTCTACCTTTTCATCACCAATTCTCAATGTAAGCTTTCCCCTATAAACATCCACCAAGGCTCGACCTATATTGAGAAAGGGTCGCCCAAGGATTAACGAGCCATCATTAGCTTCCTCAAAGTCCAGCACCATGAAATCCACCGGAATGATGAATTTATCCACTTTCATAAGCACATCTTCAATAATTCCATAAGGTCTTTTGATTGAGTGGTCTGCTAGTTGCAAGAGCATGGAGGTAGGATTTGCTTCTCCCAATCCGAGTTTCCTGAAAAGAGACAAAGACATCAAATTAATACCAGCTCCAAGATCACATAAACAATTAAGGAATTCTAAATGCCCCACAACACATGGGATTGTAAAACTCCCAGGATCTTTTAATTTCACCGGCATTTTTCTTGTGATAATTGAACTACAATTTTCTGTTAAAGCCACTGTCTGCACTTCATCCCATTTTCTTTTATTAGTGATGATGTCTTTCAGAAATTTTGCATATTGAGGCATTTGAGCCAAATCCTCGGCAAAGGGGATGTTGATTTGCAACTTCTTGAATATCTCTAGGAACTTGGAAAACTGTTGATCCACTTGTTGCTTCCTCAACCTTTGCGGGAAAGGCACCTTTGGTATGTATGGAGGAGGAAGAGGATTTGTGGATTGTTGGTCTATTTCCTCTTTCTGAACATCCTCCATGCTGTCACTCCCTTCTTTCCCATCTTCCTTGTCTCCTTGCTTTACCAATGGTGATGCTAACTCCTTACCACTTCGCAAAGTGATAGCTTTCAGCTGCTCCCTTGGATTGGACTCGGTGTTGCTTGGAAGAGTGCCTTGATTTCTGATTGAAAGGGCATTGCCAAGCTGCCCTACCTGTACCTCCAAGTTGTGAATGGATGATGCATGATTCTTTGCAATTTGATCAAATTTCGCCTCCAATTTTCGTTGATTCTCATCTTGGCTAGCCATCTTGTTGTTTAAAGCTTCCATAAATTTGTCCATATTTGATTCAAAACTTGCTAGCCTATCTTGTGGTGGTTGTTGAAATCCAGGTGGTCCTTGTTGCATTGGCATGTTGAAATTTGAGTTTCCAACATTGTTACCACCCCAAGAAAAATTAGGATGATTCCTCCACCCTGGATTATATGTATTCTAATAGGGATTGTTGCTTGGCTTTTCTTGGAACTGATTTTCCACATAATTCACTTGCTCAACTTGATTCGCAGTTGTAAGGTTGACCATGTAACAATCATTACTAACATGCCCCATCTCACTACAGAAGTCACAACCACTTCGAATTGGTGCAACAGAGTTTGGATTGACATTCAAAAACTGAGTTGCTTTGATAGAATGGCAACTTATGCTTGCAAAGATGTCAACTGATCTACATTTAAAACTCCTCTTTGATCTTTTACTTATGGTTGCTTAAGACACTCAGTGGGCCATAAACAATTATTGGTAGCCATCTCTTCTAAAAGCTGGAATGCACCCTCTGTTGTTATCCTCATTAATGATCCTCCAGCTGCTGCATCAATAGTGCCCCTTGTGTAAGAATTGCATCCATTGTAGAAAGTTTGGATCAATAATTCATCAGGAAGACGATGATGTGGGCAGCTCCTTTGAAGTTCCTTGAATCGCTCCCATGCTTCATATAATGGTTCCCCATCAAATTGCTGGAAATTTGTGATCTCTTTAATGATCCTTGTAGTCTTCGCTAGAGGAAAGTACTTTGCAAGGAATGCTTGAGCGAGTTGCTCCCAAGTAGTGATTGATCCTGATGGTAGTGAATTCAACCATGACTTTGCTTTATCCTTCAGAGTGAAAGGAAATAGTCTAAGTCTCACCGCATCATCTGAAACTCCATTGTACTTGAAGGTATCACAGACTTCTAAGAAATTGGCTATATGAACATTAGGGTCCTCATTAGCCAATCCATAGAATTGCACACTTGATTGAAGCATTTGGAGTAGAGCTGGTTTGATCTTAAAATTATTCGCATTCACCCTTGGTCTAGCAATACCCTGTTGTGCGCCAGTAAAGTTCTTTGATTCCCTCTTGGATTCCCATGTTGGTTCTCTTGCCGCCCTTGATTCCCAACTCCAATTCCCAAAGGTAAATCCATCTCATCTGCCATCTTAGCTGCTTCTTTTTGTTTTGCCTTTTTGATCTCTCTTTCGTATTTAGTGAGCTTGGGTATGTAAGGTATAAGTGCGGGCTTTGGTTTTCGGGTATTGGGCATACACCAAAATCAGCACCTATAAAATAAGAAAAGCCTAAACCAAGAATTAAAAAGGAGAATAAAATTTTCCTTAAATCAAACAAAATCAAATTGACTATGGTGTTAAATTAATTGTCCTCGGCAACAACGCCAAAAACTTGTTAAGAAAAATCCGCAAATATACGGAGTCCACAAGTAATATATGATGAGTAGAGTTATCGTTTTCACGAGGACTATTATTTATCCATCTATCTATTTTTCTTTCTTTTGTTTAAGGCTTAAATTAAATAATTTATTCTAAATTAAACTAAAAGATTCTAAAACTAAGTAAGAACATAAGAATTAATTAGAGGAAAGAACAATGATAGTTAAATTGTTAGGAATCAATATTCATCCACACTCAATCAATCAATTACTTTTAATCTCTAAGTCATGATATGATCCAGGTTATCCAATAGCATTGATTAAATTCTCTCGATATCTAACCAACTAAACCAAAATTCAAGATTTCTTAAAATAATTTAGCCAATTCTCATTGCCCTAACCTATTTCTTGATTGCTCAAATATGACTTTAAGTGAACCCTAAGGATACCTAATTACTAATTATAATCTCTTATCAATTATTAATTAAACAAGTATTTGTAGGTCTATTGTATTACCATCTCTCAATGCATAATACAATACAAATCATAATTTTGCTGGCCAAACAAAACTAAGCATTAAGCACAAAAAACACCACATATCATATGAACTTAGATTTATAGATAATTGAAAGAAATTATGTTTCAAAACATTAATTCCCAACTATAGAATTAGTTAGACATGATTGCACTAATAACAAAGTATTGAGGAGAAGAAAAATTCATAAATACAAGTTTTGGAGAAAGTAGGAAATTAGATCTCTCAATCTTCAATCCCAATTTTTCAATCTTGTGTTTCTTTGATTCAATCTTCTTCTAAGTCTTGTTCTCCTCCTCCTGAGCTCTCCCTTAATGTCCTATTTATATTGGTTTGTCACTTCCTTCCAAAATTAAGTTAACAGGTCGGTTAGCAAAATAAAACGCAGAATGAATCGCACTTAACCCGTCGCGAGCGTGACGAATGTCACGGTCATGACAGATTTCAGCTTCCAATTGTTGCACCCTTTTTGACCATCGCAACTTCCATAATTTCTTCTTTTTGCTTCCTATTATTTCTTCACTTCTTTAAAAGTGCTTTTGACCCTACAAAACCTTCAAAATATTTCTCAAATCTAAAACACAAAATACAAAATAAAATTAAACAAAATACACCCTAAATGCATGAAATTCTTAATAAAAACTACCTAATAATATCAACTTAATATGCACACATCATTTGAATACTTTGGTAAATATCTCCTAAGATTTCTTTGTTTTGTGAAAAATGATTTTTCTTTTCCTTTTAATTTAAAAAATATTCTTTACTAACTATTTTTGTAAAAAAAAAAAAAAAAAGCTCCAAATGTTAAAAAATTACAAGAAATATTAAACAAATGAAGCTTAAAACTAATTTTTTTTATTATATTAAAAGAATGTTCAATATATCTTCATATAACAGACCTAAAACTAAACTACTTTTATTTTTTATATTTAAAATAAAAAGATACTATTGAGGTTGGAAGTGGTTAAATACACCCCAATTAGTTTTCCTCATTTAAGTAAAGGCTCTTTCTACATAGCACCGGGTTTACCGATAAACTTGCCCCTTTTCCACCGTTAAATTATCAACTTTAAATCCTAGCCATTGAAAAAATTTAAGAGCAACTTATTCAGCAGGTAACTAAAATATGCTCTTCTAACCTGTTACCTGTTATGACATTTATTACACATGTTATGGTATTTATTAGCAGACATACCTCATCAATAGAAATTAAATATTAATTACACATATTTAAGCATCATGATAAAGTATGGAATGCTTTCCAACTTACTAAGCATAAATAAGATTCACATATTTGTAAAATCAATTATTTCAAAATTAATAATTATAATTATAATGACTCAAAATTATGTTAATGATTATGTTGTATGAGCAATATTATAATTATTTTATCAATCTATTTTTAAAATTGAAACCTGAAATTTTGAAGAAAAAATAAGTGTTTTTTTATTTACTAATTTAAGATCTATCCAATTATTATAATATAATTTTCTCTATTATTAATTTATAAAGAATTGATAATCTATTTTTTTATTATATACTTTTATATTTAAATAATTTTAATATAGGTGAATATAATTTTCTTTTATGTTGTTTCAAAATTTATTAAATATATTTAAAAATTTTCAAAATGGAGTTTTTAATATAATGTATTAAAATTGATATAATTTAATTAAATATTTAATTTACTTATAACTGACAAGTAAAAAAACCATTTCTAATTCCCAAAATAGTATAATTTTTTTTATACGTACATCAATCAACACATAAATTAAAGTTGCAAAAAATCATAAGTTAAAATGCTAAAAAACCTAACTATATATGTCATAAAAAAAAAGGAAAAAAAAAACTCAACTATTCCCTAAATCATAATTTTAAAAAAAAATTGAGTTGAAATTTTAAATCATAATTAAATTAAATATATAATAAATATTATATACAATATATTATGCTTAGTATAATTTATTTAAAAATATGAGTAAGTAGCACACTTAAACATAGGTAACAATAAGTTAAAATCATTAGTAAATTAGTCAATTTACTAATTAGTCAATTTTCACATGAAGTAATTGGACTTGATATATTTAATTAAAAAACCAAAAAGTTAATGTTCCTCATGATTGATGATATTAATATATAGTGAAATGCTTCAATTGGAACCTCTAAATTTTGAAGTCTAAATTATATCTAACTTAGATTTATATTCAATTGTTAAATTTTGAACTCAAGCGTAACTTAAAATGTTTAATTGTTAAATTTTGAAGTGTAAATTAGATCTAAATTAGATTTGTATTCAATTCATACCAAATTGATCATAATTGATATCTAAATTATATATACACCTTTTCATACCTAATTGAACATATCTAGTCCAAATTAATCTGTCATGACCCAACTTCTGAGTCGCGACGGTCTTAGGGTATGGGTAGGTATAAGGCCATCGAAAACCCGTAGAACCCTTACATGCTATACAATCTAATACAGTATCATGCAACTAATCCAATATCATCTCA
>CATKHJ010485890.1:0-14611 GCA_949750685.1 Vernicia montana
TAAATGAAAATATGAAAATTGAAGTCGTGTTTGTTCTTTTGATGATTTAGTGAAATAAAGAGAAAATAGAGCTTTATTGGATTAACTTATTAGCTGAATTAGGCTTTACTTGAAGAGGTTTGGTTGGTAGCGTATACCTTAAGATTTTTCTTTCGAAGCTTTCGCAATTTTTCAGCAATCAATAGAAAATTAACCTTTTAAGCTGTTTATTAATCTTTATTATTGTTTTAATTATGATTGCTAAATGATTTTATTTGGATGTTCGATTACTTGTTTATTGGTTCAATTAGAGGAATGATTTTCCATTTAGGATTCAAACAGGTTTTATTATTCTTTTTGATGGTGTGAATGTAAATATGTAATAGTTAAACATTGTTCATTGCTGATATGTTTCTTGTGACTTTGAAATAATGGAGGTGGATCTTTTGTAATATGAGCAATCAAATAAACAGGAAAAGTGCTGGATCTATTTACATGATTTATCTAGTGTATTGCTCATTTTGTTTTTTCAGTTTTCATTTGGAAGGTTTGGTTTTCTTGACTTTCTATTAAGTTTGTTTTCTCCTTTTCTTATTTGTTGGCAGCTCAGCACAAGTTTTTGACAGATGGGCATTGTTGGAAGTAAATTTAAAGAGATAGATTGACATGCTAACTTGACACATCTTGCTTGTACAGAGGTTTAACAGAGATCGTAGACTGGTGATTTTAGATGATACTAGCTTGTTGCAGCTTGTAGAAGCTGCATTTAAGCATGTTGATAATATTTTGGGCAATATTTAATTACTCCTACAATGAGAATCAGGTTCCATTCAATGTTGTATATAAGAAGCTACAGTTTAGCGCTAGACCGTATATTGAAATTAGTAGTTCACACTCTGTTGACAGAGTAGACACCTCTATTAGGAGGTTCTTAGAAGTTCATTGACAAATTTTTGTTTGTCATCTTCTACAATTCTAATAATGGAAAGGTAAGTAGCTTGGCAGTTCACTTGATTGTATAAGATTTCTCTTCTTCTCTGATGCTTATGGTACTCCTAGAATAAAATTTCTCTTCTTATTGTTTTCTGCCCAGGTATAAAATTTTGGAGGAGCTTGGTGATGGTACTTGTGGTAGTGTGTTTAAGGCTATCAATACGGAAACATATGAAATTGTAAGGATCTCTTTACAGTGGTAACTTTTTTAGCTTTTATTATATGTAGAACATTTATTTGTTTATTTCTGCTTATTATTGTCAATTGGTTCAAATTTATCACTTGAAAATTTTGTTGCCTAGAATTTTATCATTTAGATAGTGTTTGCGGTATGATTAACTTTTTAGTTTTTAATTCAGGTCAAATATAGGCTAGCTCACCATACTGTTGTAACTATGGAAACTTAGATTCTTCTTTTGTATTGAGTATTGACTACCGACTAGCATGATCATTTTTATCTAATTATGTGCAATTATTCAAAACCTGACCAACTAATCAACTGCAATTTAAAGTGAGAAATTCCAGGCACCTAAAACAGATCTAAGATAAGTAAGACTGTAACAGTCCGTTTGGTACACATGATTGTTTAACTAAGTTGCAGTTTTAGTAAAAAACACTATGTTTGGTACATATGATTCAGGTTGGACTTAATAATTCCAAAGGCTTAGCAAACTCATAGGGTAGGTTCTATCTAAAATCTAGCCCTCACATGTCTTTAGTAAGCCCTACCTAGTGGGATTACTAATCCCATCATTTATGACACTTTATTTCTTAAAATAGCCTTACTTTTTGTTCCATTTATTAATCTATCTTACCAAATATAGGATTATAAAAGTATGATTACTTAATACTATAGATTAAGATTTTTGTACCAAACAAGGTTTAAGATAAATAATCTTATGGTTTAATTAAGTTTAGAATTTAAACTAATCCTAAGGATTATGAATCCGTGAACCAAACGGATTGTAAGAGACTCGTGATTTGATTGATGTATTCCAAATGCTGCCTTTTTGTTTTCCAATTTGACTTTTTGGAGTTGGAATTTATAAAATTAGCTAACGAATAGAGAAATATAACAAAGCATTCAAAATATGAAAATAAAATGAGAAAGGAAAGAAGTTACATATAATCTAACTTCGGCTGCAAATTACATGTCAAAAGAAAGAGAAGGATTTTGACTAATATTGAACATTGTTAATGGTTTTCTGATATCAAGATAGCATTCTGTCTTACTGATTAATCCACGCCTGATATGTTCAAACTTCTGCATCCAATAAATAAAAATGTGAGACATCTCATTCTCATGAAAAATTAACTACACAGTTATTTCCTTAAAGAACTACAGAGTTATTTCCTTAAAGAACTATGACAAGGTTAAGGGAAAATTGTAGATAGTTGTAGCAAAAGGAGAATTTTTATTTTCTGGGTTTCTGGGGCCTGTTAACCGAACTAGCTAGTATTCTGGTGACCTCTTGGTTAAGTCATTAATTTATCATAGAGGACATGTATTGAATTTGTACAATTAGCCAAGGACTCTCTCTCTTTTCTACTGTTCCTCTGATGTATTTTTTTTTTTTTAATTGTGACAATGTTGTTTTTCCTACTCAATTAAAATAATTTCAACAAAAGCATTTCAGGTTGCCATCTTATCAGCATTTTGTTTCTACTATTGACCAAAATTTCTGCAAGAAAAATAAGTGTTAACTGTAAAAGATAATCTAAGAATTAGGATTCTTTTGAAGCTGGGTGTTGTAGATAGCATGTAATACACCCATAATGGGTTTATCTAATTTCTCTACCATTCTGTTTTAAATATATATTACAGATAATCTGGGACAAAAATTAAAAGAAAAAAAAAATCGGTAGTGTTTTATATAATTATGGAAAAAATGGTTTATTCATGACTCTAGTTTGGTCATTTAAATTATAATTCTGTCCTCTGCTCATAGGTTGCTGTGAAGAAAATGAAAAGAAAGTTCTATTTCTGGGAAGAATGCATGAACTTGAGAGAAGTAAAGGTATGTGTGTTGGTTGACTTTGTATGTTCGTCTCATTTTATAATATATGGTCAGTAAACTACCAAGCTTATGTTATCTTCTGCAGGCCCTTCGTAAACTGAACCATCCCAATATCATAAAGTTGAAGGAGGTTGTTAGGGAAAACAATGAGCTATTCTTCATTTTTGAATACATGGTGAGGGATTCTTGTCTCCCCATTTTAACTACTTTTGATGGGTGGTTTGTGTTTGTCTTATTTGAAATCCATACAGGGAATCATAGTCTTACTAATGATTGAATCTCATGAATCATGATTACTTGAGAAGTGGCACTGAAGCATGATACATGGTTGCTATATCATGCTTAAACATTATTTTGAAATGAACCTTGATTGATGTTCAACTAATCCTTAATCCCAAACTAGGTGAGGGTAACCATGTGAATCCTTCTCCTTAGGTCATATGTTCCATGAGATGTTTAGATACTATCTCTAATATAATCATCGGTGATATAAATGCTAGTTCTGATTATTCTTACATACACAGGAATATCATGCTTTGAAACTGAGCTGAATAATTGATTGTTCATTAACTGGCTAATTCTTGATTCTGGACTTCATCTAACCAGGAATATAATCTGTACCAAATCATGAGAGAACGAGAAAGACCTTTTACAGAGGAAGAGATACGAAACTTTTTGTCTCAGGTGCTGCAAGGACTTGCTCACATGCACAGGAATGGATATTTTCATCGAGATCTAAAACCTGGTAAGATTAGTTCTTTTGTAATCTACATTTTATGCATTTTGAGGTTTTAGATTGCTATTTTCATCTTCATGGAGGAGTTTACGGATTTGACAAGGAAAATTCCTAACCAAAGACCTTTTCACCTTAGAGAATTTGCTGGTGACAAATAATGTTCTTAAAATTGCCGACTTTGGACTGGCTAGAGAAGTTTCATCATTGCCTCCTTATACAGAATATGTTTCCACACGGTGGTAAGCAATCTTTAAATGCTGAATTTTTTTATCTTTTGTGTGCCAGTGTGTGCTTGCATTTGTGTAATTATTTTTAATACCCTTGTAAATACTGTTTATCTCATGGTGTATCTTGGTTGAGTACATTGCCAGGTACCGAGCTCCTGAAGTTCTGTTGCAGTCCTCAACATATACTCCCGCAATTGGTATGTTCCCTTTTCCCCATCCTTTCCCAAGCTCTTTTCCCCCTAAATCTTAAAGTTTTGTTTCTTTTTCCTCTGAACAAAATTGCCAGAACCTGGCCTTCCAATTTGTTTTTTCCCAATAAGAACTGGCTTAATATGAAGCCACCGCATACCTTTGATTAGAAAAACAAGGATTGTATTTGTCAATGGGTCTGCTTAAGGATTTTGAGCTTCTTTTCTTTTTGGTTTATACAGCCATGAATTTTTAAGCTGAATTTGATTAATAGTTTTTGCCTTCTTCTGTCAAAGATATGACAGATCATGTTTTCCAAAATCACTATATATTCTTCTTGGAAAAAAGCTTACATTTATGTTTTCTAGTGGAATTGTAAAATTTGGATTCACATATAAGCTAAATGAATGTGTGATGATGTTTATGATGATGCTTCTCATTCCTGCAAGGTGCAAAAAAGTTGATTTTGGTTAATCTGTAATGCCACTCTTTTTTATACATTGATTTTACAGACCATTTTTATAGGGTTTTTCTTCATTGATTGATTTCTAAAATTGGAAACTGAAATTATATGCAGATATGTGGGCAGTTGGAGCAATACTAGCAGAGTTATTCACTCTGTCCCCTATTTTCCCTGGTGAAAGGTGATTTTTTTATCATCTTTAGTTGCACGGCCTTGATATGAAAGACAGATAAATTTAATTCTGTTCTGCAGAAATCCCACTCCTCCCCATGCCTCAACCAACAATACCACACACAGATAATTTATGCTGTCATAGTTACATGGCACTCCATGGCCAGGAAGATTTTTTATGTGAAATTTTCGGTAGTAATGTTCTAGAACTTGAAATTACTTTTTCTTTTGCTCCTGAGTAAACTGGAATCAGGTCACTTAAGCTTGATATTCAAGCATTCTGCTGCTTATAATGCTATACAATTTGTTTCTGCATTGATCTTTGACCAAATAAGGACAACAGATATCCCTATTAAAGTAAATGTGTTTCTATTAAAAATTACAAGAGGTTGGAAACATCGCCATTCTTTATCTTGATGTTAAGGAAATTAGTGTTAATCTTGTTACATCGCTCTCTGTCTCTCACTCTCTTATATGCAAAGTCAGAAAAGTAATTTAATTATACTTGCTGATAAAAATTGTCTCATTAGGTTGATGAATTTACATTATTGATAAAGAGATAGATAGACACTTAACTTACAATGTCTCTAAATTAATATTTGATATCCTATATGCTTGTACTTCGAGAAAGCTTCATTATATGGATTGCAAATTTGTTGGTCCATCTGCTCATATGTATGGAAGTACTTTAGTATGTATGTTTATGAAAAACTGTCAGAACTAACTGAATTTCATCTTGTGACATTGAATGTCCCATGGGCAGTGAAATAGATCAATTGTACAAGATATGCTGTGTTCTTGGTACCCCTGATTGGACTACATTCCCTGGAGCAAAAAATATCTCTCGATTGATGAATATTTGTTATTCAGAGGCAAGCTAATCTATAAATGTTTACAGTTTTCTATGGTGTCTTTTATGCTTAGATTTTGCGCTTATTGTTGCTATTGTTAAATTTTTTTTCATTCTTATTCTTGGTTAGATTTTGCCTGCCAACCTATCTGAAATAATTCCCAATGCTAGCTTAGAAGCCATTGACTTGATCATGGTAGGTATTGATATAATATGCTTTCCACAGTTCTCATTAACAATTACTGTTTGATCAGGTGCCTTTTTGGGTATTGATTTTTCTGAATTTTAATTTCTTGTATGCTTTTGCTTTTCCAAAGCGATTATGTTCGTGGGACCCATTAAAGAGACCAACTGCTGAGCAATCATTGCAACATCCATTTTTCCATGTAATTGTGTGCTTCCTTGTCTGATTTTGTGCTTTGTTTTATATTAGATCAGTATACTAACATGTCTTGGACAGGTGGGTATGTGGGTTCCTTATCCAATCCGAGATCCACTTGAGCTGAAGCTAAACGATATAGGTGAGTTTTTGTAAGTTCTGTATTCCAAAATTTGGATGAGTGTTTATGAACCGTTTTCCTCTTGTACTATTCCAGCAGGAGCAAAGCCAAATCTTGAGTTAAATCTGTGGGATTTTGGTGCTGAACCTGATGACTGTTTTCTTGGCTTGACATTGGCCGTGAAGCCCAGTATTTCGAACTTTGGTAAATAACTAAAGATAACTTCCTACTCGTATATAATGGCTAACATAGGGATACTAATAGGAAGGTCAAAAGTTGTCCATTGTGCCCTGCCATCTCTCAGTTCTTGCTTGAGTAACATAGATATGCATAATGGAAATATTCTTATTTCTCTCATTTTAAGTGCTTTAGACATGCAACCTTCTTCCCCTTTTTCTGGATGGCAAAGTGGATGTTCCTCTCAAGTCATTATATCCAGTGTGAAGATGGGAATCATATTTGCAGTTCCCCTTATATTGTGTGACCTTTCCAGTAATTTGCTTAAGTTACTTTATGAGTATTCTTTACAATTTGATGATGTCCATGATTTATGCTCTTTCTCTGGATGGTTAGATCCTCTCTTTTTTGTTTCTGCACTTTCTTTCTGAAGACCAACTAGAATATTTATATAACTGTAATCATTATTTCCTGCAGAGGCAGTTCATACTGTTTCTCAAGGTATGGAAGAGGTGAGTTTGTAAGATTGCATTCAAGGTTTTGATGCTGTAACATATTTGTAATCCTTGACTTTCAATACACAATTTGTCTATGATGAAAATTAAATTGCCACCTACTGAAGCTTTGTATATTTCTCCCTGCAGAATATTCTGTTTTGCTCTGATTACAGAGATCATCAAGATCAGTCAGGTAGTTGTTTGGTCATTTCTACTACCTAATTAAGTGGGCCTTCCTGGAAGGGAATAAGTTTTATTTAGCATTCCCCTTTTGTTGCACTGGAAAATAATCCCTGAACTTTCTTCCTTCACAATTTTTTAATTCTCCAACTACTTTGGTGGATATTTTTGTGAGATTTTTGTATATAAATTCATTGAGCTTCCTGAGAAAGAAAAGTTTTAGCCTGGAAACCTTTTTTTTAACAAAAAATGAACATAGCCAACAATAAAAATTGAAATTGGTAACATTTCTCAGGAAGTCCTGATTGAGTATGGACAAGCTTTTCTCAAGGCAAAAAAATGCAAAAATCTTGAGGGAGTCATCATAATCATCTATAAATACAATAAAAGGCTTGTGGCTCAGGAACAGTGATTTTGCAATTGATTTTGACCTAAACTTTTATCAGTCTCGCCCCTAATCCATGTCCCAGATGCCCAGTAACCCATATACAAAAACGACGTCGTTTCAGAGGAATTTTTAGGAATTTTAGCTTCAGAATGAGGATTTACCTTTGTTCTCTTAATGACTTATTTTGCTATGTGAAACACTGCTGTTTCGTGTACCCTTGCCCATAATTGTCTTGCTTCCCATTATCAGATGCAGGTGACTCGATTCCAAACCCTAGTAGATAATAAAATTGCTGCTTAGACATGAAATTATTAGCTTTAATCTTCTTTCAGTTTCTTTAATAAGATTCTATTGGATTTGTGTTCCAGTGTTTTGGTCCCTACTATCTCCTGATGAAAATGGAGTCCACCCTCCAGTTGAGTCATCATTGTCATTGTCATTCGGGTAAGTGTGTGGAGAATTAACTCGCTAGTTTTAACATTTTTCTTATGCTTTTCGGGGTTATAACCTTCATTGCTAGAGTTTTTGGGGTTATTTTTCATGTCAAAACAGTCATGTAGTTGATTTGCCATCATACTTGGGATCAATTTTTCCTTATACTTGTTTTTCTCCAAAATTGCTAAGTGGCCCAAATCTACTTTTGTTCTGTGCATATTTTCTTCCTTGGACACATCATCTCTATTATTCACCTGAAAAAGTAAATAGGATAATCTTCTTCCCAGAGATATAGGCGATAAAAAGCAACGGTTACTGAATGCATGATAAATGCTTCTTTCCTTGGCAGTTCAATACAGCATCCTTCAGTTCCGCAGTCATCTGGGTTCGAGATAACATCACTACAGCCTAACATCTTAGATTGGCCATTGTTGGCAATGTCTACCCCACTTCAGCAAAGCCATTACCTTTGATGGATTCTACCAGTGTGATTGAATGAGGGTGTACAAATAATCTGCAATTTATAGTACCATTTGATTTTGTAAAGTTCTTTAGCACTCATATAGGTTTCATTGTCTTCAGAAATCAGTATACAGGTCCTGGGAAAATTTGGCAGGAAGAATACTTATTCTGCAGGTTTACTTGAACACCTAGACCTTCATGGTGCAGATTTTATTTTTATTTTTATTTTTATTTTTTTTGGAACTCTGCGCTTCCTTTGGTGCCATAGTTTCAAAAAATATTGTATGTTCTGAGAAGTTTTTGAAGAATATATTGACATTTTAAGCTGTTCTTTTAATGCTGCCTAAATTTCTAATAACTGTATCTGAAAAAATGAATAATCAGTATGAAAAAGTTTATTTGAATCGATTGGTCGGTTACAAACTTCCAACATATAGAGATTAATTTTCTTTTTCTCCTTATTTTAGAGATTTGAGATTAATTTTTTCACATTGTAAAAAGTTTCAAGTGAAATTTTTATGATTTAAAATGATGAAAAAATGGATAGATTTAATATTGGAGCAATTGATAGATTGAATTAATTAGGTATCAGGAGTTGAAGAGTTTGTTTTCATCTTCTCTCTAAATATGTAAAGGATTGTGTACTGAAATCATACCTAAAAATGTCTCTAGTTTGACTACTAGAGCCAAAGAGGTTATGACTTATCCTTTGGTGCATACTACATATATAGATATAGACTTATATTACATAGTACATACTATGAAGGGACTCATGGGAGTGACCTGTCTTCTCTGTGATTTAATTTTATGCTCGACCTAAAAACTTAAATATTGATATCCATCATAATATCGATATCTTAAAATTATAAAAATATTAATCGAAATATCAATATCGAATTAAAAAAATATAAAAATTAATATCTAAACTTAGAAATATTAAATAAAATTTTAAAAAATATTATTAAAGAGTACGATGAATAATTATAAATTAAAATATAAAAAATTTATCTATAAAATAATTAAAATTATATAGTGATATATAATTCGTGTGAAATTAAAAATATAATATAATAATATAATAAATAAATTTGATAATTTCATACTTAGTGAATTAGAATTTTATAAATTTATAATACATTTTCTTATAATTAATTAATACAACACATACATAATTATTATTCTACAAGATTATAACAACAAATTAACCACACTATAATAATATTCTTAATACTGTATTAAATATTTTTGTGGTTCAAAATAATTCATTTCATTTACTGGAAGATTTTAATAACAATTTATTAGCCGAAAACAATATTCATCATAAATCATACGTTGACGATGATATTCATTATATTGACGAACATGCATTTTATATTGATGAACATGTATTTCGTTATTTGATAATTTTTGACCAATTTATGAGATTCTTTAAAATAATATGTGAAATTTTAAATCAAAACTTTTGAATTACGTTTGTAGTTTTTTTTTTTTTTTTCAAAATTCCTCAAAATATTGTTATATTTCACTTGATATTTTATTATTTTTTTTATGAAATTTGATTAATATAAATATATTTTATAAATATCATCGATATTTCTCGATATATTGTTATAAATAATGTCAAAAAGTTATGACATATATTTTAAATATCACACTTTATGAAAACTAGATATATCAATGAAAGTGCAAATTAAATTTTAGTTCATGGTTCCAACCAAATAATTCCTTAAAATGAGATTTAATTTAACGCTCTAGCCTATTAAAAAAAATAATCTTGAAATTTAATGATTGGTCATTGTTAAGGGTCTTTTAATGGTTGTAAGTTTTTCTTATATATATATATATATATATATATATATATATATATATATATATATATATATATATATATATATATATATATATATCATATTTTTATGGTTTAATTTAAAAAAAAAATACTTAAATGTTAGTATTTTATTTTATAATTATATTAACAACTTTTTACTTTAATAATTTTATATAATAACTTTTAAATTTTTATAATTTTATTACCAATTCAAATTTAAATAAAATTAAACTTGAAAATTGAAATGATTAACATTTGAAATTTGATATATCATATCTATTTTTTTATAATTTTACACTTAAATTTGAATCTACAATAATTTCAAATAATCATTTAACTAAATAAAATTTTACAAAATTTATTTATATCAAAAGCTTATTAGCTTGAAATGCTCTGAACTTTCGGCTTTTTATAATTCTATCATATTTTTTTAAAAATATGTTATTATATTCCAAACTTTTAAAGTTGTTGGTAATTGTATTCTTTAGTCAAAATTAGTTATTTAAACTTTTTTTCTTTTTATAGTGGCATATGACATAGATTAAAAATATAAAATTAAGGCATATTACTATTTAGTCTCTCATATTTAATTTAATTTTCATCCATTTTTTTTCGAGAAACGAATTAAATGGTTTCTAAAAATTATTTTTATTAACAAAATAGTCCTCCCATTTAAAATAATTAAAATATTCCCTTAAGTAAATAAAAAGACCAAAATACCCTTGCATATATTATGTGGTTATAAAACCTAATATATTAAATGGTCTCTAATTTTTTTTTATTTTTGTTTAAATAAAAACTCAAATTAAATATTTTTTATGAATTTTTTCACCTAATTTTTTCTAAAAAAATTATTCTATATATTTTAAATAATAATTTTTTTTATTATTATAGATAACAAAAAAAAGTTTCTACACTATCAAAAAATATATAACTTTTCATTTTAATTATTTTGAAAGGCATATATAATTTTTTTACTTAAAATATATTTTTTATATTATTAGAATTTATAACTATTTTAAAAGAAAAATTATGTTCCATTGAACTAAAAAAAATATTATCTTAATTATGTACCAAAATAAATTTTAGATCTAATTAGACAAGCAGGAAAAAAAATCACTGATCAATTTGAATTTTTTTACTTATAATAAAGGGTATTTTAGTATTTTACTATTAAATATGCCATTGACTGGTAAAAATTATTTTGAATAACAATAAAGAACTGTTTTGTTAATAAAAATAAATGTGAGAGATCATTTAATTCATTTCTTAAAAAAGAGGAATAAACTTATTAACTAAATTAAATATGAAGGATTAAATAATAATATGTCATTTATATTTTTAACTCATATCATATTCCACTAGGAGAGAAAAAAAATTTAAAGGATCACTTTTAATCAATAAGTATAATTGTGAACAACTATAGAAGTTTGATGGTATAATAACATAGCTATTTTCAAAGGATAGGACATAATTATAAAAAATCGAAAAATTTAGAGTATTTTAGGTCAATATGCTTATATCAAACTAATAATAACAAAATTTAAAAAGAATGTTAGAAGATTTTAATGTTCTTAACAACTTAAAAATTGATTTTCATTTAAAAATAAGTATGAATGGAATATTTTCAAATATCCCAATTTGATATTATCACTTAAAATTAAAATATTTATGAATGAGATTGAAACATCTATAAAATTTATATAATCTAGGCAAATAATTCACAAAAGCTCACTATGTGACAGTTCATTTATTGAGTATTTTTTTTTGCCACATAAACTCAATAGTCCACTCGGCATAAATTTAATAGTTACAAGTAAACATTTGGCAACATATTTAGTAAGTGTGAATAGATTTATTAATTTTCAATTTTAGCATACTTTAAAAAATGTATAACCTAAATCACCAATATTTATATATATAATCATATGGTTGTATTATGAGTAATTATATATATATATATATATATATATATATATATATATATATATATATACATTATAATAATTTGAACAAGTGATTATGATATTTTAACAAAAATTTAAATATGATATAATTTACTATTTTTTTATTATCTTATTTTCAATTATTAATATTTGAAAATAGTTGTAACATAAATCTAAATATTTGTGATGCTCATTATGACTATTAAATAATATATAAGAAACATATATAATTATGAGTTGTAATCTACAAAATTATTACAATTATTATTAACTAATGAGATTTGTAACTTAATTAAATTACCTATTTATAACATATATTTATGATTTCTCCTATATATATGTGTGTGTGTTTGTATGTAAAAGGAGGACATAACAAGTGAATGGAAAAAATGTTCAACTTGATAACAAAGAGGTTAGTTTTTCTTTTGTTGATTTTTAAATATTTTATCATATATTTTTATTCAATTATTATTTCTTCTATAGCATAATGATTTTTTCTTTAATATATATATATATATATATATATATATATATATATATATATATGATAAATAATTTGCTATTATTTATATTTTTACGAGTATTAAAATATAAATAGTAAAATGTGCACTATTAAATAATTAACTTTAATTAATAGCAAATTAAAATATTATTACAAAATATATCATTAAAATGAAAATTCTCGATTAAATATTTTGATGTTTAGTTTTATTTATTTACTTATTTATATTTTTGTAAATTTGTTTCTCAATACTTCTTAATTTTTTTTAAATATATTAGTCAAATTATAAAAAAATTGTATTATATAGCTTAAAATTATAAAAAATTAATATTATATAAAAAAAATATAAATCGTGCAACGCATGAGCATAAAGCTAGTATATATTAGTTCAAAACTAATTAATCGTTATGAATTTGAATGAAGTGAGAATTTAACAGGTCAAATGATCTATTATTGTATAAACCAATTTTTATAAATGATTAATTAAATATAAAATAAATAATTTAATAGATTTATTAGTCAAATTTATAAAATATTTATCTACAAAAAGAAAATTAAAATTTTTAAATATTAAAAACGAATTAAAATGCAGAAAATATTTTAAGAAGGAAATTATATATTAAAACATAAAAAACTGGAAAAACATTTGGTTATAGGAAAAATTCTTGCGATACCAAATGTATAGGTTTATCTCATACTTTTTTGCTATATAGGTTTATCTCATACTTTTTTGCTCGATTTAATCGGATTATAGATAAGATTGATATATACACTCAGTATAAGTAAGATTTAGTCTCATTATAAATCCACCCCAAGGTTATTCTCGTCTGTCAACCATCTCTCCATTCTGCAAACACGTATATCCCTTCGGAAATATAGAACTTTCTAAACAAAAAAAAGTTTATTTGTACAAAATCGAATCGATGTGGGTTCTTAGAATAGGTTCTTCATTTTTTGTGTACAAAAATATTAGCCATTTCACAAAAATTTAATAGTTATTGGTATTGAGATGTTCAGATGTGAAATGAGTGTATATATATATATATATATATATATAATATTTTTTGTAAAATAAATATAGTAATTATTTTAAATATTATAAATAATATTGTAATAATTATTTATTATTTTTAAAGAATTATAAAAAAAAATATATCACTTGAAAATTAATTTTAGAAAAATAATTTCATTAACAATTATTTTTTATAAAGGTAATATGATAGAGCTAACTAATATAGTAAAAATACAACATCAGTTATTATCTCATAGGATAAAACTTCAAAATGTAACTTTTGTAATTAGTAGTTATTAAGGTACCTAACAATAAACAGCTATATTGATACTTTTAATTTATCAAACTGGTAAAGTTAGGAATTGGAAATCAAAAAACTATCAACTAGTTCCCAACAAGTAAATCAAACACCCATTGAATCTTGAAGCAAATAGAATACTATTTTATAAAGTTGCTGTGAAAACCAACAAAGAAAAATCTTTGGAAAAAAAAATTAGAGAAAATTCTTTTTTTTTTTTTTAAGCCAAAGATTTTCTAAGATATATTAACATAGAAAATAATTACATACCAAAGGTGCTCTTTCAGCTAACAAACTTGGGCTGAAAAATTCTCTACAAATGACAAAATAAGAGCTTGTTTCGCCAACTTATGGGCTGCCCAATTACACTCCCTTTTAGCATAAATAAAAGAAGAACACAAATTCTTGAGGTAAGAGAGAAATATCTTGAATCAAGCTTTCAATTGTCAGATTAGGAGAGAGGGCACCAGTTCCTGAATCCATAATACTTTTGCAATCTCCTTCAAATATAACATATTGATATTTTTTAGATTTAGCTAACAATACAGCTTGTCTCTAAGCAAGAGCTTGCAAAATTAGAGGACAGGTTTGCAGGCGAAAACGTTTAACTGTCAAAGCTAAAACTCTCTTCTCATGGTCTCCAGCAATTACTGAAGATACTCCCCACTTTGTTATTCTTATCCACAACAATTTGATGAAGCTAATTCCAACCGAAGTGAGGTCGTTTAGAATAGTTCACCTTTAGTTGAGTTTGAATAGA
>CATKHJ010485915.1:0-32658 GCA_949750685.1 Vernicia montana
TTTCTAAGTTCTTCATTCTCAAGCACTAATAGGTCATTTTATCTGAAAAATACACTAAATTGAAATGTTAGATCAATTCAACTTGATTGCCAAGATCAAAATCGAGATTGACTTAGTTGGATTACACCACTAAGGTCAACATAGTTGTCTGTAATTACTATTTAAATCAATGCCTCCCAAGTTTAAAAAACGTTAATCAAACATAATTACTTTCGAACTTCTTTATCTTTAGACACATGCAAACACTTCCATATTACTTTATCACATGTTGGGTATTAACCCTTATAATATACGCATATTCCTATACTATAAATTCTATGTAAAACAACATCACTTTACTCGTTATTATGAGAAGTTCCTCTAAACGACTCTAATTTCATTTATTACATATGTGTCATAAATCATAAGTTTCTTCTACAAAGCTTATGACCTTAACCTTCCATCTCGTAAACTTATTACCACTAGACTTGGACGATTTTTATTCATTGTTTCATTCCTTGTTTACATTTCTATCTCATTGTTTACCTCATATTCCTTTGTTCCTTATAGTCACAATTATTCTATGATTACACCACTGAAACTAAACATCTCCATATCTGAGTCTTATCTAACGACCTAAAATTCTTAAATTTGCATTACCATTCACATCATAAGGTACTAAGGGATTACGTTTTAACTTATCAATGCTCATTGGTCCCTTTCTAGATTTATTATTTTATAATAACTCATCTTTACAAATGTCATAGCAACTAAACATTAATTATAATTCCATAATAATAAAATTTTGTCATGTTTTACCATATTCTACTTTCTATAATTCAATAAAATTTTAAGTAAACTCAAATTCCTTATCATAACTCAAAATACAAATTTCCATATTCTTCAAGAAATACAAGTTCAGATCTCATATCTTAAAAAAAAAAAAAGAAAAATTACCAATTCACATAACGCTTAAATTTTCAACTCTTACAAAATCATCCAAATGTATATTTTTACAACATTCCATCTAACTCAATGAATTTTTGAAACAAAGTGTTCCTTATAATTTCAACTTCTATAACCTTCCATCACACAATCTGAGTCATTTTCAATGTTACTCTCAAACTATAAACATCAATATATATTTTTATTTTAAATAAGGTTACCTCTATTTATCCTTATTATCACTCATCTCACAAGTTGAATACAAAATTTCTGGAATTTTTAATTCTATTATGCACAATAGTCAAGTACAACACAAATCTATAACTCTTCTATAGTAAAGCAACAACTTATAACTTCCTCCAATAACTTTTATTCTCAGCTACTTTATTATTAAAATACAGAGAAACAAATTAATAAATTCATATTTGCACATTTTCAATAATTAAAATACCTACCACACTCTCACTAGCTTTCGATGTTCCAACCTTAATAAATGCTCATCCTGATGACATTTATATTGTATAAAATCCAATACACTATATCACATGTCATAACACATATCAATTTTTCTTTTTACGCATAGCACATGAAACACAAACAACCAAGTACTAAACAAATTATTAACATAATAAAGATATCTTTATATATATCAAACAACTTTTGCATATAAGTTTCCATTTTCATTTATAGAAAATCACTTCTTTGTAAGATCATTATTGTAGCCCATACTAGAATCTTTTTTATATTTCTCTTACCACATAGTGCCCCTTTATACACTAACTTATCATACTTACTAACAGCTATGCATCTTTACTTATAGTCACATATGCTAATGTTCACATATTCACAACTATTACTCTATTTCTATCTTATAGTACCATATCACATGCAATCTTATATACACTAATTGTCACTAACACTTTACTCCTCACTAGCATCCTCCTAATCCTTATCACTATCTTCACTCTCATCTATTATATCCTCTCTAGCAACAGGCGCAGGGGATTGGAACAAAGCAGGAAGCACTCAATATCTTGTAGGACATCTCTCTGTGGGATGATCAGTACTGAAGCACATTCCATAAGTTCTCTGTAAATTCCTAATCATTTGCTTTAACTCCTCATTCTATTGTCTCAATTCCTCATAACCTCTTCTTATGACCCTTAATTCTTGTTGCAAGGCTTCTACATGAGCAGACTCACTATTTTGGATTGGTTGATTGACACTAAAAGATCCCTCACTTCTTTCAGCTTCATTTCTTTCCATTTCAACCTCTCTTGGTATACCTTCATATGGTCTTACTTCTAGTAGCAGTTCTAGATTTTCTTCTAGGTTCTCTTCTGAATTATTTATTAACAGCTCATTACTCTCAGATTTACTTTCTCCTATAGAGAGAGCAGCAGTGGAAGGGGGATCTGCAGTCTCATCCAATAAGTTCATTCAATCATGATAATTGCCTTGAACATCCCTTCTAGGCGGCATCTACATAGCAACAGTTCATAAAAATTCTTTATCATAAAAAAAATAAAAAAATATACACATATATATAAAGAGTCAAATACATATAAGAACAACGCGGAACTAACTTAAAGATAGACTTTAATGACGAGAAGGACTCCTATGCTTTATGGTATTACTTATACCTTAGCACTCATATAACATATAACAATCTAATATAGATTGAACTTATGCTCAGATACCACCTTTGTCACGACCCAACTTTAGAGTCGCGGCCGTCATAGGGTATGGGTAAACAAATAGGTACCGAAGACTCGTAAAACACACTCACTACAATGTCTTAAAGAAAATCCAGCAGAGTGCCAGCAACATATAAACTAACCCCAAGATACACAACCTACATATAACACTTCAATTCAATCACCTTATACCCTTGTGAGGCCTCGCCCAAACACCAGTCCGATCTGCTAAAAGGAATCAAAATGCACTTCGGGAGAAACTTCACGCAATCTGGAACCCGCTGTGAGTTCTTGGAAAATTGAAATTTATATTTTCGCTTTATATGACAGGGAGTCCCCATTTTAATTTTATTTATTTTAATTGAGAAAATTAAAGGAAAACCCAAATGAAATGACTCCAAATTATTTATTTTATCCCAATAGAAAAGCATTAATCCACGAGTGACCAAAGTGGGCTCGGGGATCAGGTTTTGGTAATAAATAATTTAATTTCTTAAGTTTGACTAAGAGAACAAAATATCTTTATGTATGCATGAATAGGAATAAAGATGATGAATGAACAATTGTAAATAATACAAATATTATATAAACAACAACTATGAAGGAGATAAGCAGAAAACAAAATAAGATAAGAGGATCTTTCCTCTAGCCCTTATGGGTACTAGGGAAAGTACATATTCCTTAATTAATTTAATAAAGGAAATATAAAGCAATAAAATAAAAGGGAAAAATATTATTTAAAATATTTTGGAGTTGATGGCTCAAAGATGGCATGCCTGCGTATCCCTTTGAATGTGAATCAAACCCTACGAAGTTCTCCCTTCTTGCGAAGGAGAGGTTTTACTCAAAAGAGATTTAATTTGGTTTATTAATTTAATTTAAATTTTAAATTAATAAATTTAGATCTTTTCAGATTTAGATCCAAATAAAGGTGTGACAACAGGATAAATTTTAGATTTGAATTTAGAATTTAAAAATTGCAAGAGAAAGGAATTATACCTTTGTTTTTCTTGGCTTTTTCACGGATGGGGCGAACTTGGCTCCGGATTTGAGCTCCATTTCGGGTTAGGAACTCAAAATAAATAATAACAATTTTAAATTGAAATTATTTTGATAGTTGAAAGGATTTGGATATAAAAAAGTGAATTTGGACAAACTTTCATTAGCAAAGTAAGCGTTTTTTGCATTTTCTCCCGGTTTCCCTTATGATTTTCTGAAGGAGGAAGTGATTTATTTATAGAAGAGGGTGAGGGGAGTTGGTCGGTGCCGACGGCACGCTTCTGGTGCCTCCCGGGCGATTTCTGGCTTGGTTCAGTCTGACCTTCCGATTTGACCTGATTTTGTACTATTTTGATCTGTTTTAGCCCATTTTTTATCCGAATTGGGCTTGGTTTAATTCTATGGGTTTGTAATTAAAATCGGTGGTGCCAACCAAGCGGTTTTAACCTGAAACAATCTGATTTGGTCTGGCTTTACTCGAATCAACCCAATTTTGTACTGTTTTGCTTGGTTTGAGCCCATTTTTTATCTGATTTGGGTTCGACTTGATTCTATGGATTCGTACTTGAAAATAGATCATCTAGGGGTGAAAATTTAAGGGTTCACAGCTATCGACTCATCAGAATTGACTTTGTTCAAAAGGCGATTCTGATGATAGTGAACCTAGGGAGTATGGATGGAAATGATGTCTAGGTCGATGTTTAGACATATTTAGGAAAATTTATATTCCCTGTCTGTGTGAGAAAAAATAAGAGATATATTCCCAGTCTGTTCTGGGTAAAATATATAATCCCGGTCTGTTTGGGAAAATAAAAGATATAATCCTGATCTGTTTTGGGTAAAAGATCCTAAGGCTGTCCTAGGATAGGTCTGATTCTGGAAACCTTAGCCAGAGTTAAGGTCTGGATCCTAAGGCTGTCTTAGGATGGTCTGTATGAGATTGATTGGTTTGAGTAAAGGAAATGGCCCCGATATGTTTGGGAAGTGGTCCCGGTTTGAGTCTAGGTTTCATCAGAATTGATCTATCTGGTAGATAATTCTGAAGATTTAAAAATGATCCTATCTAATAGGATGATTGGATGGATTAGTCTCTTCTGGTAGGAGGATGGTGTCCTTTTTGGCAGGAAAAAGGTGTTAGTCCCTTCTGGTAGGACAAGGAGAAAAATGAAGGTCCTCTCTAATAGAGGTTGATGGTCCATCTTGTTTCAAGAGCTCTGATTAGCAACCTATTATGAAATGCATCTGACAATGCAAAGATTATGATCTGGATACCTTGAACCTTTGAACGGTCAATTTGGTATAAAAGTATTGATCTTTGTATAAGAGGGTGCCCCCATTTTGGAATGATAAAGGACAGTGGCTCAGTTGTTTGGCCCGAGATTGAAAGTTAAGGCAAGGTCAAGTTTTGGCCTTTGGAGGTCATGCTTGGAAGGCTTAGTCAGGTATAGCCTGGAAGGTTATCTTGGAAGGCTGAGTCAGGTTTTGCCTTAGAGGGATCAATCAGGTTTGTCCTGTTTTGAAAGTGATAATGTTTGGAAGGCTCAGTCAGATTTTGCCTGGAAGGTGAAGATCATGCTTAGAAGGCTTAGTCAGGTTTTGCCTGGAAGGTGAAGATCATGCTTAGAAAGCTCAGTCAGGTGTGGCCTGGTTTGGAAGGCTAGGTCGGGTTTTGCCTTTGGTAGAGATTTTGTGGGTTGACTTTGTGTGACCCATCTGTTAAGAGTCTGCCTCTGGACATGACTTTTGGAGGTGTTTTTGACCAGTTGGCTTGCAAGCTTTATTTTGCTTATCCAAATGACTTGGATTTTTGAGATGTTTTTGCCAAAGAGGTTTTTGGGCTTGGAGGGATAGTATGACTTGCCAAGGTGACTTGGGTTTGGAAGAACTGTCTAATTTGCCAAGGTGGCTTTGGGCTTTGGAAGGACTGTCTGATTTGCCAAGGTGGCTTGGATTTTTGACTGGTTCTTCCCCTTTTGAATCAACTTGAGGATGATAGTTCTTTAGAAGTCATAGCTTGACTTTTGGTTTTGCCAAGGAAAATGGGCTTTGAGGATCATGAGTTCTGAGAGACTTGGAATTTTTTTGGTTCTGCCGACGGGCTTGGCCCTTGTAAAATGATATTGTACCAAGAAAACTTAGGTTTAAAAGGATTCATGAGTCTTGAGAGACTTTGGATTCTTATGGGATTTACCCTTGTAAGATGATATTTTACCAAGGAGACTTAGGTTTTTTGGTGGGCTTGGCCCTTGGGATTTTACCAAGGAGGCTTAGGTTTTTTGGTTCTGCCGATGGGCTTTGCCTTGAGTTTTTCCAAAGAGACTTAGGTTTGAAATGATGGTAGGCCTTATCTGGCTTAGGCCCTTTTGATCAGTGTTTGATGGAGGTTATAAGATTTTGCTATCTGTAGCATGATTTATGGAGAAGATAAGCATGACTTATCCTATTGTCTGAGATTGAATAGATTCTTAGAGTGACGGGACTCTTGAAAAGAAACTGGATTGATTTGAATGACGACTCAGAAGACGTGCTCTTTGAATGACAAGAGCAATTTAGCTTTTATGACAAGCGTTTTGAAAGGTTTTGCCTCTTAATGAATGATAAGGGCTGCTTAGCTACTTGAGCTAAGAGACGTAATGGATGATTTTGAAGGATTTTACCCTCAATGAATGATAAGGGCTGCTTAGCTGTTTGAGCTAGGAAACGTAATGGATGTTTTGAATGATATGCCCCTATTGATTAATAAGGGAAACTTTGACAGATGACATGAAGGATATGCCCCGACTGAATGAAAAGGGCAACGTGACGGATTTGACAAAAGATAATTCGAAAGGCGTTCCCCGTGATGAGGGATTAGCCAAAAGATGATGACTATAATATGATATGCCCTTAATGTGAGATAAAGGCATAAAGAACAAAATAATTTAATCATGATGATTTTTCTTTAGCTCTAAATTTTGCCCGAGCTGCTCTTTCAGGTTTTCAACTCGACGAACTTGCTCTGATTTTTGCCTAAGTTGCCCTTTCGGGCTTTTAACTTAGTGAGCTTTCTCTGATTTTTGCCTAAGTTGCCCTTTCAGGTTTTAAACTTAGCAAGCTAATCAATGAATTTGGCATTAAAAGATTAATCCACCATGATTTGGGCTGCTATTTTTTGTCTTGGAGCTTTGACCTTTGTTTTAGACCATTCCATTGAGTCTTGGTCCAGATAGAAACCTTGTGGGGACATCGTCCTTTTTAAGATTATTACCTCCTTGTTGAGGTGTTATGTTTGATTACCTAAAAGTGCAATGGGCAACTTTATTGGATTGCTTTTAGCTTTGGTTGCTCCAACTGAAAATATCACCATTTGGTGTTCTTTTATTATCTTGACTATCCTTTGGTTGGATCTGATGAAGCTGCTGCTGATGCGGCCATATGAATACCTCAAGTCTTGATTTTTCCAAATCATGGTGGAATTCATGGTGAAATGCAAATTCTTTGCCAAAATTCATTGATTTGATTTGATTTTTTTTTATCAAATTAAACAGGAAAGATAAAAAAGAATAAAGAAATGTATACAAATGTTTTATTGCAAAAAATGAGAAGATAGTATAAAGACTCAAACTCATATATGACAGACTCATACTCGAATTTGGATTTTGAACATAGATTTTGAATATAGACTCAGATTCGATTTTGGATTTGGACTTGGACTCAATCTCAGACAGGTCAGATTAGCTGAGCTTGACCTCTTCCATAACATGCTACTTGGGCAGAGGTGAGGTGGGGTCTGTCTTCCACTTCGCTGAAGATGCATGAAATCATGGCTTTAGGTTTGCAAAGGAAGATGAGATTGAGGCATGTTGGTCTTAACCTCAAAGTTCATGGAGTTCAGATTCTTCATCACTATTCAGATTGGTGGTGGAGAATTCAGGTTGAAATGATCTGCTTTGGATGCAATCTTTAACCTTGGATGCAGTTGCCACCAATACTTTGAAGGTAGGTAGGTATTAGGTTACTGGATAGGTTTGGTAAGCTGGGAGTAGGTTCTTGACAAGGATGTCCACCTGTTCTTGTTCTGTTGGTCTGTTTACCATTTGAGCAGCTTTAGCCCTCCACCTTGTAAGGAACGTGGAGAAGGACTCATTTGAAAGTTGTCTGGTGGTTTCCAAATCACGCATGGTGACATCCACTTCACTGTTGTAATGATATTGCTTGATAAAGGCATGACAGATATCATCCCATACACTTTTCTGGCTTTTGTCGTGAAAGAAACCATCTCAGGGAAGCACCAGTTAATGATTGTTAGAACAGTTGTGCAAGGAGTTCATTGTTGAGTCCCAAAGGCTGCATTGCCCCCACATATATCATTAGATGGGTCTTAGGGCAAGTAGTTCCATCAAATTTCTCAAGTTCAGGCATCTTGAATTTCGGTGGAAGTCTGGTATCAGGGAACAAGGCTAAACTGTCCATATCAATCAGGTCATTGTGGAGTTTTAAGGTTTTGATGGTTTTCTCCATCACTTTAAATTTCTCCATGTATATTCTCAGGTCAGGGTGATAGAAATCTCCGTTTTTTTGAAAATGATTCGCAGGAGATGAAGTAGTAGGTTGAGTTATGATGTTTGGAACCTCAATGGGTTGAGGGGTACTAGTAACAGCCTTTCCCTTATCTGTAGGGTCAATGGTTGTTTTATTTTGGGCTGGAACAGGATTGGCCTAGTTCAGATTTGGGGTAGTCTGGTCCAAAGCTGTGTTTGGATTAGTCGGGTTGAGGCTGGCTTGATTAACTATGGCCCACACTTCTTCGATGATGGATTGTTTCTACTCTTCAAATTGGGCTTGTTGAACATTCAGAATTGCTTGAAAATTCTGTTTTTGCTTTTGAAGTAGATTGGTCATGAGTGTGGTCAGGGCAACCATGTCAGTTGGATTAGCCATTGGTACCTTCAAGCAAAAAACCAAAAGAAACTCAGTAAGTATTTGGTGAAGAGGTGATATGCAGGTAATAGTATACAGATTTTGAGGGAAAAAGATCCCTTATAGTGTTGTGGGCTAACTGTTATTGGGCTTTGAGTATGATGGGCCAAAGGTATTGGGCTTTGGGGATTTTGCCGATGTTTTGGGCTTATAAGGATTGCATGTGGTGCCAAATGTATTGGGCTTTGGGAATTTTGCCAAGGTTTTGGGCTTAGGATTGAATGTTAGGCCAAAAAGTATTGGGCTTTGGAAATTTTGCCAAAGTTTTGGGCTTAGCATGTTGAGCCCAAGGGTATTGGGCTTTGGGAATTTTACCAAGTTTTTGGGCTTTAGGTTCTGCATGTTGTGCCAAAGGTATTGGACTTTAAGATTTGTGGGGCGAAGGTGTTTGGGTCAAAGTGAAAGTGTTTGACCCTTCTTCGGTTTAAGATTCCACTTAAAATGAATGCATGTTGTGCAATATGGAAGCATGATGAAGTGCAATTGTGTAAGGTTTTTGCTTTTATGGAACATACAACCTAAGGTTAGGTTCTAAGTTCATTACATGAAAAGGTAATGGTGGTTTAGATAGGGTACCTGTCACACTAGAGATGCGATATACCTAACTACATGTGAGATAAGGAGCCTCGCGTGGGTCCAACAGTACATGCATACTCGTTACACCTTTAAAAAAGATTTAAAGGATTCGTTGCGGGCTGGATGTTTTCACTATCGGCGAAATAGACCTAAAGAGGGTTACCCACTCGATGTTACTTTCTATCCATTATTTTCCTAGGAAACTAGGGTTTTGGACCAGGAGTCCATATGTAGTTATGCATGAAAAAGTTATTTTTAACTAAAGCCAAACTTTTGTTTTTTTTACCAAAAGTAATCCACTTTTTATCTTTTATTTGAAAAAGATTTAATAAGTCTCCAGTAGAGTCGCCAACTGTGAGGCCTCGTCCGAGCACCGGTCCGATCCGCTAAAAGGAATCGAAATGCTCTTCGGGAGAAACTCTACGCAATCTGGAACCCGCTGTGAGTTCTTGGAAAATTGGAATTTGTATTTTCACTTTATGCGACAGGGAGTCGCCACTTTAATTTTATTTATTTTAATTGAAAAAATTAAAGGAAAACCCAAATGAAATGACTCCAAATTTTTTATTTTATTCCAATGAAAAGGCACTAATCCACGAGTGACCAAAGTGGGCTCGGGAATCAGATTTTAGTAATAAACAGTTTAATTTCTTAAGTTTGGCTAAGAGAACAAAATATCTTTATGTATGCATGAATAGGAATAAAGATGATGAATAAACAATTGTAAATGATACAAATATTATATGAATAACAACTATGAAGGAGATAAGCAGAAAACAAAATAAGATAAGAGGATCTTTCCTCTAGCCCTTATAGGTACTAGAGAAAGTACATATTCCTTAATTAATATAATAAAGGAAATATAAAGCAACAAAATAAAATAAAAGGGGAAAATATTATTTAAAATATTTTGGAGTTGATGCCTCAAAGATGGCATGCCTACGTATCCCTTTGAATGGGAATCAAACCCCATGCAATTCTCCTTTCTTGCGAAGGAGGGGTTTTACTCAAAAGAGATTTAATTTGATTTATTAATTTAATTCAGATTTTAAATTAATAAATTTAAATTTTTTCAGATTTAGATCCAAATAAAGGCGTGACAATATGATAAATTCTAGATCTGAATTTAGAATTTAAAAATTGCAAGAGAAAAGAATTATACCTTTACTTTTCTTGGCTTTTTCGCGGACGGGGCGAGTTTGGCTCCGGATCTGAGCTCCACTTCAGGTTAGGAACTCAAAATAAATAATAACAATTTTAAATTGAAATTATTTTGATAGTTGAAAGGATTTGGATATAAAAAAGTGAATTTGGACAGAATTTTGGTAGCAAAATAAGCATTTTTTGCATTTTCTCACGATTTTTCCTCTAATTTTCTGAAGGAGGAAGTGATCTATTTATAGAGGAGGGTCAGGGGAGTTGGTCGGTGCCAGTGGCGGCATGATCAGAGTGTCGGTGGCACGCTTCTGGTGCCTCTCGGGCGGTTTCTGGCTCGGTTTCGGTCTGATCGTCTGATTTGACCCGATTTTGCACTGTTTTGATCCGTTTTAGCCTATTTTTGATCCGAATTGGGTCCGATTTGATTCTATGGGTTCATAATTGAAAAATGGTGGTGCCAACCAAGCGATTTTAACCTGACACAGTCTGATTTGGTCTGGCTTTACTCGAATCAACCCAGTTTTGTACTGTTTTGCTTGGTTTGAGCCCATTTTTTATCTGATTTGGGTTCGGCTTGATTCTATGGATTCGTACTTGAAAATCAGTCATCCAGGGGTGCAAATTTAAGGATTCACAACCTTCAAATTCAATTAACAATATCATACACTTCATAACTCATAGCTCATTATACACATCCATCATTCAATTCATTTAACATTAACTATGAACATATAATACATATTATTCTTCAAATATTTAGAACATTCTATACCCAAAACGACCATGGAGCTCTAAGATCAACTTGGAATTACATGAACATTTGGAAATTAAAATAATATAATATGAATTCTTTAGCTTAGTAATTCCCAAGCGAAGAAGAAACTTGAAAATTACCTCACTCATCTTCTAAGCACCTGAAAAATATTAACAATCGTGGAGTGAGAAAAATCTCAGTGAGCAAATAACTTACTAATATGATATGCAAACATGAAGTAAACAATAATAGGATTCGATATTAGGTAATCCCATTATGAAATGGCATTTACGAATCTCATATATTTTTAGCAGAAATCAAGTAATTTAGAAGCGGAGTGCTTCTCACATATTCACATATAAAAATGGAGTAGCGGCTTGTGCCTTGCTTACTCCCACATATAACACATTTAGAGTGTAAGACTGATCAAGTCTTATGGCTAGGACCACTCCTCCTAGCTGAGATTCGAATGCATACACCCCATCAGTAGGTTTTTCAGTGTGCACACAGTCTGATATATTACCCACATCAGTCGGGGATTTCTACTTGCAATTGGAATCTCATATATCACATATGGCATATATCATTTGGCATTGTTCAAGTAATAATAAGCATATAAGATCAATTTTGATAGCAAATGGATTCAAGATAATATGATTCATTTGAGTTAACAATTGGATGAACATTTTCAAGAAGAAACCCTAGTAGCAGTTATAACAATGAATTTAGGCTTAATCAATCAAGTAGCTCATAATTTGCTAGGGTTTTCAAGAATTGAAGAATTCGATATTATCAACATTTATAAGATTTTCATATCCAAAGGGGTTTAGCAAATATTTAAGGAATGCAATGGAATGCACATATCACATTAATAAATTATTTACTCACCTTGGCTCCTAAGCTCTTTATACTTAGCACAAACAAAATGGATACTCTTCAACCTCCTTGTTTTCTTCTTTATTATGATTTTCTTTATGCTCTACAATCAATCAATTATTACATTTCAAATCACACATTATTCATCAATACTTAAAGAACCAAAATATCCTATTCTTAATCTAATTTCTAAACATTAAACCTTAACAATCCTAGCTTCAAAATCTAATCTTAACATTACTTTATAGCTAATCAGTCAACTCACTTGCAACATATATGAATCACTTCATATATACTTTTAATATAAGTTAAAGTAATATACATATTAAATATTCAATTCATTTTCATCTGTATCTCATTGCTTCTCATTTTTAGTTAAATTCTGCACTTAAGATTTCCTTAATCTCAATTTTGATTCAATTCCTCATTTTGTTATAACTTATATTCTATTGTCAATAAACATTCGTACTTCGTCTAAATTCTATAATCTAAATTCTAAGGTAATGGGCATTCCTATTCTAGTAACTAGCGTTACTGCTACGATTCATGCAGACTGAAATGAGACATAATGCCCGTTCCTTTTGAGTAACGAGCGTTACCCATCAGTAGCAGAAATCACATGAGAAGCCAAGACACTTCATATTTCAAATTCACTCAACATATTTCCAATTTATGCCTTCAATATCTATTATATTACACCACAATTACTATCTATTTAATTACTTTTCGTATTCATTCATTATCTTTTATCGCTTCCAACTATTAGAGTTAATTTGGCCTTACACTTAGGATTTCTTTAAACTTAGTCCAACAATTCTCTTATAGCATCAATTATACCTATTTTCATCTATCTAGTTCAAATCTTTCAAATTTAACCTATATTTACCAAAATCAAAGAAAACAAAAAGATAAAGAAACTTACTCAAAAATTTGTCCTTGCTCAAGCCAAACTCTACCATAGATAAAAGGAAAAGAGAGGAGCTCACTTGAATCCTTAAATCTTCCTTGAAATATTAAGTTTACTTGAATCAATTTGAAGAAATCTTGGGTAATTATTGATAGAAATGGAAAATTTAGGTTTGGGAGAAGAGAAGCCGAAAATTAGAAGTCTCTGGAGTTTTTTTGGAATTATGTTGAACAAATAAATGGGCTTACAGATTCACGTGCAACACCTTACTATTCATATCAGTCCACGAAGAGTAATGGGCGTTACCTTTATTGCTTCTTTAAAAAAAATCAAATATAAGCAAAACTCACGGTAGTGAGCAATCTGTAACGGGGTGATTAAGCTGTAACGGCAATGACTCCTGTTGTTCACTTTAAATCCTTAAAATATACCTCATATCATCTTTCAACTATCTTCTAATCAATCTAATATCAATAACCACTTATTATATATCTCCATCACTTCAAAAGTCATCATCAAACATTGCTCATTTATCATTACACTTAAGAACAATCAAATTTAGACATCAATATCTATTTGAGATCATTATACACTATGACTTAATTATCATAGTACACTCGTAAACTAAAAATCTTAAGAATTCACATATCCTTTAATATACTAATCAACAAGATATAATCATCCTAACAACTACAATTCATGAATCTCATATAAATTCACAGTTAGGTCACATCACATAATACACATTCATTATACACATTATATCACATATGCTATTTAGCTAATACAATTTGTGAAATACAACTCTTAGGTTCTCTCTTTAATTCTCAATAGCTAACTCATGGCTTTTAATTTTATTATATTCTCTCACACTCTTATTTTTAAATATTTAATTATTAACTAATTCGTCATTACTTATTCATCCATAAATATTTTTAATACTCATATACATATATAAACATTTAATACCTATCAATAAAATCATATATAACCAAGAAATTCTATAATAAATTTTATTAGGGTCTTAAACCTTATGTATAATTATACTCAAAAATTCACTCATATTCTATATACATATACCCATATCAAATTCACTCTTTTATTTATTTATTTTTGAGATTTTAACTTAATTTTATTAATATTACTTCTTAATTTCTGAATTACTTACAACTGTTCTTTTTATGTTATTTTCTAGGGAATCAGACGAATCTGCCGAGTAAAAGCAGACTCTCTCTCATACCAAACTTTTTTTTCTGCATGTTAAATTTTTTTTTTTTTAAATGGTTATTTTTGGTCATCATGACTGCCCAAAGATTAAAACTCTCGTTTTCACGTGTACATGTAAATTATATTTCTGTGAATTTTTTTTTAATTAGATATATTAAAGTTGGAGGAGGGGAAAATTGAAATTTAAGAACCAAATCACCAATACAAAATGAAAATTATATATTAAAATCAAATTAATTTATAATATAGATCTATCACTTATTCAATTATAAACTCTAATTATATCATATCAATCTTTTAATGTTAAATTATTTTCCCAATAGTTAATGGGTTATTGCTTAATTAATTGTTAAATAAATATTATCTTTGAGTGTGAATAAATTGAGAAGAGTTTTATTTAAAAATTGGTAATTTCCCTCGAAAAATAAACCAGTATTAGTCTATTATTCTTAGTTGTTTTGGCAAAATGCAAATAAATGTTGAGTGGATTTTTTTTTTATTTATTATTGTGAAGTTAGTTCATCAAAATCAATTAACATAAAAATTAACCCCCATTTATTTCACACGTGATCTTATCTATCAATATTGTTCATAAATCTCAATTGTCAAAATATTTTAAAATCTAATCACTTATCATATTCAGTGTAAATTTTAATTTAAAATTTTTAACTTAACATTTCAATTGACTTTTAATTTAATTGAATTTTTTAATACATGTTATCAAACAATTTAAAATGATTATGTGTTAAAAATTTTAATTTTAAGTGTTAAATCGAATTATCAAACACCACCTTAATTAAGTTAAAATTTTTAAGTTATTAAATTTTTAAATATTTTCACAATTAAATTAAAAAAAAAACAACAAATACAAGAAGTTATTCAATTTTTGAATATTTTTACAAGAAAATCAGACAAAAGAGATAAAAAAATTTAATAAAAAAATTTAATAAAAGTTAATAAAAATGGAGATGCAAGGTATCGAACTGTGTACCTCCCGTATGCAAAGCGAGCATTTTACCACTTGAGCTATATCTCCATTAATTTTAAAAAAGTTACCCTGTATATGATTATTAATTTTAATATAATCTCACCTTAAAAATATATGAGCTCATCCAGAGCTTGTAATGTTAATTAAAAAAAAAAAGTTAATAAAAATGGAGATGCAAGGTATCGAATCCTGTACCTCTTGCATGCAAAGCGAGCGCTCTACCATTTGAGTTACATCCTCATTGATATTAAAAAAGTTACTCTTCATATAATTATTCATTTTAACATAATCTCACCTTAAAAATATATGAAATCATTCAGAGCTTATAATGTTAATAAAAATGGAGATGCAGGGTATCGAACCTTGTACCTCTCGCATGCAAAGCGAGCGCTCTACCATTTGAGCTACATCCCCATTAATTTTCAAATAGTCACTCTTTATATAATTAATATAATCTCACCTTAAAAATATATGAGCTCATTCAAAGCTTGTAATGTTAATAAAAAAAAAAGTTAATAAAAATGGAGATGCAGGGTATCAAACCCTGTACCTCTCGCATGCAAAGCGAGCGCTCTACCATTTGAGCTACATCCCAATTGATATTAAAAAAGTTACTGTTTATATAATTATCCGTTTTAACATAATCTCACCTTAAAAATATATGAAACCATTAGCTCGTAATGTTAATAAAAGCTTGTAATGTTAATAAAAATGGAGATGCAGGGTATCGAACCCTGTACCTCTCGCATGCTAAGCGAGCGCTCTACCATTTGAGCTACATCCCCATTAATTTTCAAATAGTTACTTTTTATATAATTATTCATTTTAATATAATCTCACCTTAAAAATATATGAGCTCATTCAAAGCTTGTAATGTTAATAAAAAAAAAAGTTAATAAAAATGGAGATGCAGGGTATCGAACCCTGTACCTCTCGCATGCAAAGCAAGCGCTCTACCATTTGAGCTACATCCCCATTGATATTAAAAAAGTTACTCTTTATATAATTATCCATTTTAACATAATCTCACCTTAAAAATATATGAAATCATTTAGAGCTTGTAATGTTAATAAAAATGGAGATGCAGGGTATCGAACCCTGTACCTCTCGCATGCAAAGCGAGCGCTCTACCATTTGAGCTACATCCCCATTAATTTTCAAATAGTTACTCTTTATATAATTATTCATTTTAATATAATCTCACCTTAAAAATATATAAGCTCATTCAAAGCTTGTAATGTTAATAAAAAAAAAGTTAATAAAAATGGAGATGCAGGGTAACCAACCCTGTACCTCTCGCATGCAAAGTGAGCGCTCTATCATTTGAGCTACATCCCCATTGATATTAAAAAAGTTACTCTTTATATAATTATCCATTTTAACATAATCTCACCTTAAAAATATATGAAATCATTCAGAGCTTGTTTGGTACACCTTGAAATTGAAATCCAAGTAGAATTGGATTCAAAAACCTTAGACATTTATTTTTAAGTTTATTTTTTAAATAATTAATAGAATTTATTAATTAGATTAAGGGTAAATTACTATTTAGTTTCTCGATTTTGATCAAATTCACACATAGGTCCCTTTATTTTGAAAAACTAATGAATACATACCTGCATTTATATTACGTCTGACTTTTAAGTCCTTCCGTCCAATTTTTAGTGTTTTTTCTATTAGTCAACTTTGAAAATAATATTTTATTATATACTAATATATTTATTACCTAAAATACTCTTTACTGAATATATAAAACCTCCCTTACCTACTTCCCTCCCTTTTTTCCCTCTCTTTTTTCCTTCTTTTTCCTACTGCCTGCTTTAATTTCCTTCACAAAACCTCTGTAAAAGGAAAAAAAAAACTTAACTAAGTTAAGTTTGGTGAATCTCTCAAAGAATTAAGGTAAGTATAATTGTTTTCTTGTTGATTAGCTATTTGGATTTTTTCTTTTCGTACGGAATGTATACCCATCTTGGGTAAATATGAAATTGAGCCTAAAATATGGTGGAACACTAAATTAACACAGATTTTACTTGTGTAGGTGCAAAAATGTCATGCTCTAGTCGTACTGATAATGCGTAGGAAGGGAGGTACCTGAATAAATTTTGCGATTGTGGGAGGCAAGTTGGAATTAGAATTTCTGAGTCAGTTGAGAACAAGAACAAGCTGTATTATTTTTGTCAAATTGGTGTCTGTGGTACCTTTTTGGGATGGTGCAAGCCTGTTGACAGCTTCATGTCCACTTCATCTATGCCTTCAATCAAAAAATCAACTATACCTTCGAGCTATGCCTTCAAGTTTTATACTGGGTGATTCGAAAGATAAATTTATGACTATGAAGGAAAAGAATAGAAAAATGCATGGAAAATAGAAGGATTAAATAATATGATTGGGTACATGAAGATCCTTATTGCACTTTGTATGATGTGTACCTTATTTCTCTTCATCCTTGTTGTTATGTTGTTAGGCAAGATGGCGTGATGAGGAATTTGATATTGGGAGTTTATGCTGTGGGGAATATTGGAACTTTTTGTTGTGGTCAATATTGAGATTTTATTTTATTTATTTATTTTTTGTGCTGAGTATTGGGAATTTTTGTAGTGGGAAGTGAATAAAAAAGTAGTATTGTCCATAAGAAGGAAATGACATGTTAATAGGGAATAGCTTTTGGTATTATGTGCCTTTCTTTTCTAACTTCCCATTTTAAATGTATCCCTATTATTTAAGTAATGGTAAAACAATTTATGTTTGTTTATATGCAAGGAATTTATCTTGTGTATTTGTTAATGCAGTTATTTTAGTAATGCTTAATGATTATTAAATTTGTAATTGAATTTATAAGTGGTGGGTTAAGTTAATCATTTGTACACCTTATTATTTAAACATGGGACAAAGCTCAAATAAGCCCCTAACATTTATGGTGAGGAGCCGATTGGCTCATCAACTAATTTTTTGTCAAATTAAACACGAAATCTACAAAAATTGAATGTATTGGCCCCTCATTAAATGAAAGGAATGAACGATGAATTGTACCGTTAACACGCGCTGACATGTTGCTGAGTTGGAACTGACAGCGATGAGTTGATAATGATAGTGAATCCCTTGCAATGGTAACATTTTTCTCTTTCCTTTGCTATTTGTTTTTCTCTTTCCTCTTAATTTCCTATTAAACAAAACATAAACCCTAACAAGCTTGTAACATCCATGTCATAATTTATAAAATTTATAGAATAATATAATTAATTCTTTGGGTTAATATTTGAAGTGTAGAATTTTATTTTAAACTAATATAAATAAATTAAGTTATAAAAATAAATTTTAGAATTGAGAATTAATTGAAATTTTTAAAAATTGGTTGAATTAAATAATTAATTTTAAGTAGATTAATATTTGAAAAACATTAAGATTTAATTAATTAAATATTATTTATTTAGTAAAAGAAAATGTTAAAATATAGAAATTAATTAAATTATATATATATGAGTGGTATATATTTTTGTAGAAATTATAGAAGCTAATATGTATATATATATAAGTGTAAGTGTTTGGATTTTTCTAAAGCTAGTGAGGTGGCATCAATTGAGTGGTTGATTAATAATAATAATAATAAGCCAAAGCAAAGCGTTTCAATTTTGCACTTTGGCTTTGGAAAAGCACAAAAAAAAGAAAAAAAGAAAGAAAGAAAGAAAATGAGAGAGAGAGAGAGAGAGGGAGCAAAGTGTGGGAAAGAGAGAAACCGAGCCATCCACCACCATCGGCCACCACTTAACCAACCCACCACCGACACTCTTCCCCATTGTCTATTTTAATTTCAAGACACCGAAAAGCTAGAGGGAAAGGGAGAAACTTACAGGTAAAAAATTATGGTTTTTTTGAGTGGCATGATGAGCCTTTGAGTTATAGGGTGAGAGATTTGCTCAATGAGTTGAAATATGAAAAAAGGGTACTGTTAGCCAAAAATAGGAAGTTGAAGTCTATTACAAGAGATATGATGCCAACTGGTGATTTTGATGAGAAGATTGATGAGTTATGGGTAAAGTTGAAGAGTTTAAAGAATTATAATCTTATGGAGAGTAAAAGGTTGAAGAAAAAAATAAAAACTGGATATGTTATTGTTCTAGTGTCTTGGTTATTATTTTTGATTATTTTAATGTTGATGGCTTAGAAGAAATGTGGTCTTTTATTTTTTATTTTTTTGAATCAAGAAGAAATAAGGTCTTATGCAACTGAAATCACGCCGTTCATTCCTTTCATTTAATGAGGGCCCAATACATTCAATTTTGGCAAATTTTGTGTTTAATTGGGCAAAAAATTAGTTGAGGGGCCAATCCACTCCTTACCATAAACGTTAGGGGCTTATTTTAGCTTTGTCCCTTTAAACATTTATATTTAGTTTGAGCTCTTAATTGGTTTAAATGTTGATTACCCATTGTCAGGATTGTAAGGACTAAAATGTCTGCCATATTAAATGTGAGAGACTAAATTGTAGTCAATTTACAAAGCATAGGGATCTAATAGTTGGCAATTGACAAAATCGAGGGACTAATTAATTGATAATTTGGCAAATACAAGGACTGAATATCAATTATTTACAATAATTTGACAATAAATTTTATCAATATTTCTAGTATAACCTCTCTTTAAATAACACAAAATCAAATTCTGTCTACATAACCAAAATCATTACCTGTATCATAAACAAAAATATATCATTGAATGAAGAACATCAAATATTTAATATAAATATAAGTTAGTGCAAATTCATCAATTACAACAAATCAAGTGTCTTCAAAATCATCATTACACTTGTCCTTGCACTATACATAACTGATATGGACAATATTTCACCCCCAAAATTATGCCACCAATTCCTATGATTGTTGTACAGTTAGTATGCAATCCCTTTCTCATCTAATATCAACATTTGATCACATAATAGCAAAAAATTAATATATGTGATCGTTCTAAGTTAATCCCCATATATCTATTCTATTGTATCTTTCAAAAACATCAAAATATATCCCTTGTAAACAAAACAAAATAAAAATCTTGTGCTGCCAGGATCTCCTTTAAGTGCTGCTCTGACCACTTTGTCCTTGAGGATTAACTGCTTCACTACCTCCAGGTGAATTGTTGATTCTTGTATTTTTTTTTTCTTCCTTTGCTGATTCATCTGCCAATTGGAACATTAATTGATATTACATTAGTTAAGTAAAAATTATAATATGCACATAATTTACAAAAAGGCAGTACTCATTATGCTTGCCACTGATGCTCTTTGATATCTCTTTTGTTGTGTTAAAGACTACCACAATTTTTGCACCTCACTGTCCTATTCTTTTTCCTACTTTTACTGGGTTCTAGCTCCCCTTCTTGTCTCCTCCTTTCACTCATTGGCCTCCCCACACCTCTCTTTAATGGTGGTGGTAATAATTTTGTAGCCCCTTTGCTGGATCAAAAGTCCCTATTGGCATAGGATGAATAATGTTATTATACATCTTCCTATAAGTTTCAACACTGTAATAAGTATGACAATAATCCTCCATGTTGGCCCTTTTATATCCAATGCATAACAAGACATGCTTGCGTATCCGCAGGCTGTCTGCGCACATCTGCAGATGCGCCACCTGGCTCTAGGAAGTCGGGAGTGACCAGTTGCGTCCGCAATGACGCGCCTACTACGTGTCAGTGCTGACGCGTGTCAGCGCAGGTCTGACGCGTGGCAGACGTGTCAACTCCGTGCTGACACGTCCGCCAAATGGGCCGGCGCATCCGTCACCTCTCCTGGCGGACGTCCGCCAGCACCACTCGTGGATGTGGGTGGTTCTGACGCGCGTCCGCAAGGCTTTCTCTCGGCTATCCTCCTTTTTCACAGATTTACCCTTTTACCCCTCCATTTTTTCACTTTCTAGGCCCTTTTTGGTCTTTTTTACCCCCCATCTGCTCCTATAAATACTCCCCTCCATTCCCTTTCAAAACACACCTTGAGCATTTGTTGATTGCTAGCCACTTGTTATTTTCTCTCTCTCTCTCTAATTAATTTTCTCACTCATTTTGAGTAATCACAATTAATTAATTAATTAACTAAAAATTAATTTTAATTAATTTTTTAATTAGTCTTCACTCAATTTGATTAATTAATTATTTTAATTAATCACTTTAATTAATTAATCTTTTTAATTAATTAAAATTGGGTAACTAAACAATCATATTATCAAATTAATTTCTTTTTTAATCCACCCCTCTGTCCTCGTTTTCTCTCTTGAAAATATAACTCCGCTCCGGTAAAACCACTCTCCCACCAAACAAACCCAAAAAGAAGGTATAATCTCTTATCCTCACTCAAACTCCAAATCCCAATCAATCCCCTTCCCCTTTTATTTTTCATGCAAATGTCAATTTATATTTTTCTAGTAAAATTTCAATTAAAGTAATTAGTTAATTATTTTTTGAGTAAATGAGTGATTTTGTGATTTCCCTAGTACCCATAAAGGCTAGAGGAAATACTCTCCTTTACTTGTGAATGTTTAAATACTTGTTCTTTATTCTTCCATATATTTCATAACTATGCCATGATCATGCATTATGAATTGTCATTAATATTTGTCATTCACGAAATCAATTTTCAAAAGTCAAATTAAATTTAAGAGTCAAATCGAGATTATTTAAAACCAAAAACCTAATCTCCGAGCTCAACTTAGTTCAAAGATTAATGATTTTTATCCTTGGGTAAATTAATCAAAGATTAATAAATTGGAGTCAAATTGAGTTTTTTCCTTAATTTTCCCATTTAAATAAATTAGGGTGGCGACTCCCGAATCCTTTTCAAAAATCAAATCAATTTTTCGAGGCGATAGCTGCTTCCAATCGTAAGCACCGAAACTTGTACCTAAACCTCCCTTAAAAATTGCTTCGCATTTCCTTAAGGCATTCATTTTTCCCGAGCAAGGGGAGGCGTTCGGGCAAGGCCTCACACTAAATCCTATTGATAAGTTATGAGTTACGAGCCCTTTCTTTCATTGAGACCAAACCAATTGATTGAAAGACCCATTAGTATATAATAAGAACACAATGATATGTAAGTCAATTGATCCTTAAGTCAAGATAACCATGTTCTATTTGTTTTCAAATTCAATCGCCTATATGTCATCGACCTTGACATTTATGGCCTATAAGTATACATGTTATCCAAAGATATATGAGTTAGAGTATACAAAACTCCTTTTGTATACATGTACGTATTTCACTTATGTTATGTCCCTTTGATACTAAGCCTATAGTATATAATATTTTCAAATCTAATATTCTTTTATGATATATGAATTATTGAAGTTACAAGCTATTTGAAAATAAGTATTTGATCATGAGACCTTTATTTATATATATATTTCCGAAAGCATAAGTATATAAGTTTTACTAAGCCTCCAAACCCTATATGTGACATATGTTATTTTCTATTTTGAATATGATATGAATAAAGAATTATTATATATTTTGTTCAAGAGAATTTTTAAAGTAAATGTACTCATGTTCCCAATAAATCCAAAGAACTATATAATTTCAAAAGTATTTCATAGTTTTTAATATATTATATTTATATATATGTTTGAACTATTTGATACCAAAGATCAATTGTATATGATCCCTAATCCAAAATACTATAAAGTATGTCCATGTGATTATAAGACCCAAATATCCGTAAGTTAAAAGTTACAAGAAATCATGTATGCATAAAGTGGATAATCCAAGTTATGAGTCCAAGTTCCAAGGATTATTTATAAATCTTCGAACACTAAAGATCATTGTTATTATGATTCTTTTATCCTTCATTTCATGAAAACAAGTAAATGAGCCAAGTGATAAGTAAGTATGAGCCATCATTGTGAGCTAGCCTCACAAGTATGGTAGTATATTCTTTACTCACTGCTTTATCTCATTAGCGATTCTATTTTTTCCAGGAGATCAGCATAGTGTGCAAGTGGTTCCTCAAGCAACATTCTTCACTTGAGGATTTTCTTATTAAAGTAAAGTTCCATTTGATATATATGTATATGACAAAGTTGTTGTAGTAACTCCATGGGTGTTAAAAGAGTATTGTAATTGATGTGTATATAGTTGTGAACCCTTAATTTTGCACCCTCCGGTATGCATTTGAACCTTACAGGCACCTAGGCTTGGTAAACAGACCTCTGGAAGCCAAATCGCCAAAAGCCCAAAAATCGAGAATTCGAGCCTCAGGACCTAGGACCTAACCATTTTGCCTCTAAACCATACTCATATCATTTAGGATTGAATAACGAGCACAATGCAACTGGAATCATGTAAAACGGACATGAAACGAGTGAGAACGGGTCAAAATAGTGAAATCGGGCATCGAGTGACCGCATAGGCCACTTTTATGACTGCACAAGGGCTGTGCGGTTCCGCACAGCCCAGGTGCGGTTCCAAACTGCCCTTTTGCAGTCATGGGCCCTTCTATGAGGTCCCAAAAGCCCCTGTGCGGTCCCAAAAGCCCCGTGTACGGTTCCAGAAGCCCCATGTGCGATTTTGAGCATCAGAATGTCAAATCCCACATCGAAACTTCATGGTTTTTGCCTCCAACCTTCTTCCTATATAAACTACCCTCCCCTAACTCATTTAGACACTCACAATTGCTTAATCAAGCCTAATTGATCTAAAACACACCTCACTTGCTAAATCAAACCTAATTGATTACAAGCAAGCATTTTCCTAAGGCTTGGTTTGAAAGAACTGCCTTTCCTAGTTTAAAGTTTCAATTTTGTGTGGTTGTTTGTGGTTTCTCTCAAATCAGTTCGAGGGAGTCCTAAAAGCGCCGTCTTAGTAGCCGTTTGGAGATTGTGGTTCCGCCGAGTCGAGTCAAGGTGGAATTGCGATCCGGTCACCCGCTCCGTCCATATGTCCCTAGGCCTCGTCTTCAAAAGGTATTTATTTTCTTCCTTTTTCATTTATTTATTTATTTGTTTTGAAGTTTGTTTTGCTTCTTTGTTATTCTGTTTGCTTTTATTTTCTTTTAGCTTAGTTTCTTTTATTGTTTTATTGTTATTGTTTTCTTCCCCTACTCTTTGCATGTTCTCCTTTTCTATTATCCCCTTTCTTTTAGTTCTTTTATTCTAGCTTAGTTATTGTTTTTCCTTTTTCCTTAATATGATTCTCATCTCTTCAATCCCTTTCTTTTAATTGCTTTAAAAAGGCATGTTAATTAAGAACTGAAATAATTAACTTGTTCTGATCCTTTCTTGCTTGTTAATTAAACCTGACCTAATTAATAATTTGGTAATCAATCTTGTTTGATTAAAATCAATCAACTCACCTTTAATCAATGAACTGAAACATGATAAAAGGTTAAGACTTAAACACACCTCCTTCGTAAGAAGGGCGAACTACATGAATTTTGATACCCATTCGAAGGGATACGTAGGCATGCTTGTCTGAAAGCACCAAATCCAATTAAAACAAACTTTCTTCCTCTTTCACCTTCTTTACATATTTTTGTGCTTTTTTTCATTTCTTTCATTACTTTTGGTTATTGGATTTATTTTGGAGAATGTGTAACTTTCCTAGAATCCCATAAGGGCTAGAGAAAGTATCTCCTGATTTGGTTTATTTTGTAAATTTAAGATTCTTATTTGCTTTCTTTATTTAATTCCTTTAATGCTTTTGTTATTTTACTTTAATTCATACATTATTGTTCATTCATTTATACTATTCATGAAATTATTTTAAGTCATTGTGAATTAAATTTTTCCAAACTAATAAAAAATTAACTAAAAATCTAGTCCCCGAATCCTCTTTGGTAATCGAGGACTAGTGCACTTTTCTATTGGATAATAATTGGAGTCAAATGGATTTTTCCTTAATTTTTCCCAAAATAAAATAAAATTAAGGTGGCGACTCTCAAATTCATTTTCAAAATCAAAACCGATAAAACAGTACTTTGGTCTGGAAAATCACTCCGCCCACTCAAAATCCCCCCAAGAGAAGGTACATCATCTTCTCTCACCAACTCCAAAATCACCCCAAATCAAATGAAATCAATCTGACCAATCCCTAAACCCCTCCACCTCATTAGTGGAATGAACTACATGGGTTTTGATCCCCATTCAGTGGGGTACGTAGGCATGCTTGGAATCTGAATCCAAGCCTCAAATCCAAATCTCAACCAATCCCCTCCCCCATTCATTTCCATGTAAATTTATGCTTTTCCATGTAAATTGTAATTAATTTAGTTAATCATTTTTTAGAGTAAATGAGCGATTTTGTGATTTTCCTATTACCTATAAGGGCTACAGGAAATACTCTTCTTTACTTGTGGATGCTTAAATACTCACACTTTAAATACTTGCTCTTTATTTTTCTATTTGTCTCATAATTATGCCATGCTCATGCATTATAAATTGTCATCAATATCCGTCATCCATAAAATCCTTTTTCAAAAAGTCAAATCAATTTTAAATGCCAAATCAAGATTATTCAAAACCAAAAACCTAGTTCCCGAGCCCAAACTTGGTTCGAAGATTAGTGATTTTATCCTTGGGTAAATTAATCAAAAGATTAATAAAATTGGAGTCAAATTGGGTTTTTCCTTAATTTTTTCCATTTAAAATAAATTAGGGTGGCGACTCCTAAATCCTTTTCGAAAAATCAAAAATCAATTTTCTAAGGCGATAGCCGCTTCCAATCGGGAGCACCAAAACTTGTTCCTTAACTTCTCTTAAAAATTGCTCTCGCTTTTCCTTAAGGCATTCCCGAGGGAGGGGAGGGGCGTTCGGGCGAGGCCTCACAGTTAGCCATTAAACACTTATTAGGTTGGGAGAGTGATCCTTATAAAACTCTTATTAGGTTTGAGTGTTAGCCTAAGTGAAAACACTTGTGAGGTTTTTAGTGTGAGCTTTGAAAACACTTGTAAAGTTTGGTGTGAGCTTGAAAACACTAAGTTGGGAGTGAACTTGTTAAAACTCCATAGATAGTGAAATGCCCAATTGTTGATTGGGGAGTGGATGTAGGATTGGTTATAATCCGAACCACTATAAATCTTTGTGTTCTTTCTATTCCTTTACTCTTTCTCAATTAATTTTTTAATTGCCCACCAATTCAACCCCCCTTCTTGGTTCATATTGGGCTACACTGATTGATAGGGCTAAACAGATGGAAATAAGACATAAAGCAGATAAGGTAGAAAAAGATCAAAAAGAGAAAAGTAAAGTTAAGGGGCAAGGAAGTTATAATCAAGGAGGTGGAAGTGGTTCGCAAGTGAGAGCATCTGAGTATCCATTATCGACTCTAGTCCCAAGTCAGATTAGAGGAAAGGAAGTCAAAGTCAAGGCTTGACTAGAAGGGTTTAAGTAGCTTCTTATGCTCCAGGGGCTGCTACAAAGTGTACATTTAGGATTGAGCAATGGAGTTATCCTCCTCCGATATGTTCCATTTGTGGAAGAGGGAATGAGGGAGTTTGTAGGATTAATACTGGAACATGTTTTAAATATGGACAGTACGGTCATTATAATAAAGATTATCCATACTGGAAAGAACAACAAAGTGTACATGCGACAGCCCACAGTTCAAATGAGTAGAGAGGATAGAAGAGGTTCAGTTGGAAGAGGAAGAGGTCAAGGGCAAACACCTGGGGCCATTCGAGCAGTTCAAGGTAGAGTAGTTGTCCTTGATCAACAACAGACACAACCGTCAGATGCTACTGTGCAAGGTATTATTTTGGCTTAGAATAAGTGTGAGTATGTACGTGATAAGATATATGAATTAAGGAATTATGTTTTGCTTAATGGAGTTTGCACGTGTAAATTTACCAATAAGAGCATAAGAAAATTTGAAGATGAATTTTATTAAAGGGGGAAAATGTAATACCCCGACACTATGCTAATAAGACTTATCTAGGTTATATGCACTAAGTGATATGAAAGATGTTTAAAGTGAAAATAGTTATATTAATGGAGTTCATTAATAAGTATAAGAGTATAGCCTAAAAAAGAAAAGGTAGAAAATCCTAAAATTGAAATCCTAAACCCTAGTGAATTAGTGAGATTTTTCATAATTTAGATTAAAATTTTAAATAAATATTAACATGTATATATATAAATATGTTTGAGAACTAATTAATTACTATAATGCCATTAAGGAGATTAAAATTTGATTAGATGAAGAGTTATAGTTAATAGGTTATTAGAATTATAAAGAAAGTGGAGTAGGAGTTGAGAAGGGAAGAATAGTAATCAAGATATAAGTAATTATGAATAGATAAGTAAGAAGGAAAAAAAATAATAAAATAGACAAGGAATTAAAAGGATGGCCGGATGTGAGAAGCAAAGGGAAAAAAAAACGAAAAAGAAACAACCAATCATATTAAGACATCTAATAAGAAATTTGACTTAAAAGATAAAGCCTTCTCACCAACTCAATTCATACTCAAAGTTCTTCAAGTTTTCTTCTTCCTCTTCATATTCTCTTAGCTTAAAGAGTTTCTTACACACCTAGAAGAATTAGCCAGCCATATAATTATCAAGAGGGAAATTTATTTAAGCTCAAAGGTGAGTTTAGTTCTTGCTTTACTAATTAGTTTCAAGTAGTATTTATATTTTTTTTGGGTTGTAATTTTCGGCCATGCTAAAGGAAGATGGAATAAATTAATTTCTTTATTTGATTAGTATTAAATAAGTTCATCTAGATGTTTTAATAATTGAATTGAAGTTAAAATGCTTTGATGGATTCAAAATTAACAAGAAAATTGTTTAGAGTTCAATTAGGACCTTGGTATGAGAAGAGGTATAAAGAGCAGAACTTACACAAATTATTTTAAAGCTTTAAAGAAGGAATTAGCAAAAGTTTAAAACATAACAATTGTGTATTTATGTGTATTATATGTACCATAAAAAGTTCAAATCATTTGGAGTTCTTTTTATATGTTACAATGGGTAAAGAATTTAGACTGCCAGAAAATGGAAAATACTAGGTCAGAAATGAATATGCTTTTGTAATTAATTTAATTCAAGGGCTAAATGATTTTGGTTTTACACGAAATTTATTATGGAGATTAATATATATGTTATCTAAATCTTATAAAAATTTAAAGTCAAAATAATATGATTTTATTTGGTAAATAGGTAGCTAAATATATACTGCTCAGGTAGTCTTTGTATTCGGTGGTCTAGAATTGATTAACTTAATTGGGGACTTTAGATGTTGTATTAGGCTTAACATAAAACATAAGAAATGTTAATATATATGTTTAGAAAGTTTTTGTAAAAGTAATTTGCAATTGGGTGTTCAAATAATGAGATGTAATCAAATTAATGAAGAAGGGTCAGTCTGCCCCTGCACAGGAAAATGATAGACTTTTAAAATTCACTATAAATTGTGTGGTACAATAATTAAGCTAAATTTTGGATATATTAGAGCGTATGGTGCCTAGTATTAGATAAAGAAAAAATTGAACCATTGGGATGAGCATAAGTAAAATTATTGTGATAATAGTATAGTAAGGTCAAGAAAAACCTAATTAGGTTATTGTTAATTTAAGATCAAATTCAAATAAGTTCTTAACTTAGTAATGGGGTTGAGTAATTAATGAGTACTCTTTGTGAATGGATGTTATGTAGTTTTGGAAAGTGAGCAAGGAAGGTAATTTAAGAAGTAAACTGTAAAGAAGTACATAGGATCGAGGTGAGAGAAAAATATACTATTATGCTTGTGTATTTGATCCTATGTTCATATTCAAACTACCATGACTATTTGTGAATCATGAGAACCCTATAATTTGTTCTATTGGTTATTTGTAATACTATCACTTGACCATGAGATAACTAAAACCTTAATTTTTCATTGTTATTACTATTTATTCTATGAACAATATGAGTATTATCTGATTGCGAGTTACCACGAGTTATGAACAAAAATCCCCTCCACTGATGTAGGGTAAGACATCAGACTGTGTGCACACTGTACCTATGGATAGGGTAAAATATTTAAACACTAACTAGAAAGAGTAAAATGTCCTAGTCATGAGACCTGGCCTGTCTCATGCTATCACGAGCTATCATGAGTTTATCACGAGCAATATCACGACATCACGAGCTGATCTCTGTTCTAAGTTATTATTTGATTTCCTTATTACGAGTACCATTTGTTACTTGATAAATACCTTATTGTACACTTATGTTAATTTATGACTGCCATTCTTTTGAGCCGACTTCGAATACTGAGTCTCACAAGTACAGTAGTATATTCTTCACTCACTGAGCTCGTCTCACTAGTTGTTGATTAATTTTTTTCAAGAAAGCAATAGGATATTCAGAGTTGGCCCCTCAAGCTCTTCTTCATCATTTGAGGCTCAATGGTCAATGTAAAAGATTTATTTTGTCATATGTATATATTTTACTTTTCAAAACTCATTCTAGAGGTCCATGGGTGCAAAGTTGGTATATTTAGTTTTGAGATGTCTATATAAATATGTAGTAATAGATTTAATATTATTATGTAAATAAATGAGTTTTAAAGATATGAGTACTATAATGGAAATGTGTTAAATTTATATGTATACTTATTTTGAATATGAGATTGAGGATGGAGAATTATGTTATTGGTTGACATGTAGTGAGGATATAAAGTGGTATTTGAAGTTTTATTTTGTCTTACAGGTTGTGATCTTGGGGTTGGTGCTATAGTTGCAGCTGTTATATTGCCAATGCGAAGGTTATTGTTAGTACTTAAGGGTTCTACGGGTGGTTGGTGCCTTTATGGCTACCCATGCCTTAGGACCGTCTCGGCTCTTAAAGTATGTCGTGACAAAGATAGATTTATATTTTTGTCTCTTATTTCTCCTATTGATCCCTAGGATCCAATATGTCATGACCCAATTTTTTGAGCCGCGACGATTCTAGAGCATGAGTTGGCATAAGGCCAATGAAAATCTGTAGAACTCTTACTTGTTAATATTCCAATATGCTATCAAGCAACCATCTATAAATAATCATCAAATCATAATACAAACACTTCCAAGTTCATAACATGCTTTGACATAATTAATCAATAGATACTATAATCCATTCGTGAACTTCATCATCACTGTCAAATGTCTCATATCATAGAAGGCTTTAAGAACTCATTATATATATACTTACAAATTGTCAACACTTCAATACATAACTTATATTCTTAATAATTACACATAGCAATACTAATACTTCTATATACAACCATGGAGCTCGAAAAGACTTCATATATGTATATAACAAAAAGAGCTTTACATTGAACTAAAATCCTCAAGGAATGAAAAAGGAGTTGAGGAATTTGCCTTGCACTTTCTGCTGATCTCTTGAAAAAAAATAATATAACCACAAAACATGTGAGAAAATTTCGGTGAGTAAAGATTATACTACTATACTTGTGAGATTAGGAGATACAAAGAACTCACAAGAATGGTTCATAGTTTACAATGAATATATTACGATAAACAATAAGCTTGGCAATAACATAGCATACAATGAGCTTGGTCTCAATGAAAATTTATACAAAAGGATTCTTGGGTTCATTCATTTACTTTAGCATAAATTGGGTCATGATTTGAGAGTAGAGGCAAATATTCACTACTCACCTTGAAAATAAGAGCAGAGGCTATATTATGATGCATGCTCATCACTTAAACTTGGAGCAGAGGCTATATTGTGATGCATACTTAATCTTGGGTCTTACATGAGATTGATCAGGTCCCACGGCTAGGTCTTTATACTATTCCTTTTTAAGAATTCAGATATTATACCTTATCCATAGGTACAATGTGTACAATGTATGATATTTTTTCCCACATTAATTAGGGGATTTTTGCTTAAGGTTTCTTGGTCACTTGGGTCATGGAAATTATTAAAAAAAAATAAAATTTCTTTCATAGTTTCAATAAAATCATTCCATGGTTCTTACATATATAGTCTTGGTAAGGTTATCAATATGCATAACAATCAATATCATGGCTCATAAATAAAGAAGAGCATAAATATATTATCAATGGAAAATTAGGGTTCGCAAACAATAGATTAGGCTTTATGGGACTTATGAATTTTAGAACAAATATAATAGTATATTCTTCACTCACCTTATAAGTAGCACTCCTATGCTCTTAGATTCTTGATTTCTTCTTACATCAAATATCACATCCCGCCTTTCGAGATGTGACAGTCCTAGGGTATAGGAAGAAGTAAGGTCACCTAAACCCGTAGAACCCTTAATGCACTACTCTCACTAATACATGGCAAACACAATCCCAAGATCGTAGACAACACTCAAGATGAATCCTATCATGCATACTATCCATATTATATGCATAATTATCCTTTTATTATACGTGATCGATAATTGATTTTAAATCCTTATGTCACATGGTTGGTTAATACCTCATAACTTAATAGTCATCATACTTAAGGATTACAGACCAATATAATAGTTAACAGTCATCCAAATAAACAGTACTAATAGCTTGACCCGTGGAGCTCTAATAAAAGTACGCATATTACAGGCCAATCAAAATAAACAAAAGATGACCCCAATGCGACATAGTAATCTCCCAAGCGATGAAAGGTGGCTTGAGTTACTTTGCACGAGCCTCTATAATTCTGAAAAAAATATAAACACTACGGGGTGAGATAAATCTCAGTGAGAACACGATATACTAATATGATATGCCGGCAGTTACAAGTAAAACATGAAATGAACAATCTCATGGTATAAGGTATCTTATGATACAAATTATTACACATTTATCATTTTAGCAGATATCTAAGATTAGAAGCGGTATGCTTCCCACATAGTAATAGAGTAGTGGCTAATGCTTTACTTACTCACATCACATAATATCACGTAAGACTAATCAGGTCTCACGGCTATGACCTCAAACTTTCCCTAGCTAAAGCCCGGATACGCTTACCTTATCTGCGGGTATTTTACCGTGTGCACAGGCCCAATGAATAACCCCACATCAGTCGGGGATTTCTGCTTTCTCATATTCACATATAACATTATAACTCATGGTAAATCAATATGGCATATAAGAATGAATCATGCCTCAATATCCAATTTAGGATTTAATAATAGTTTGAGATATCAATGTGACAAAGATAGATATACTCTTTAGAGATAGGCCGAAGGCCTTGGTAAATAATTCTAGCATAGAAACAAAATGATGATTTTAGGTATGAATATGCGATAGGAACATTTGCTAGAATTTCAATAACTCGTAATTACAAATATGCATGCCCATATAATACTAGCATATCATGAACTCACCTCGGATCCTTTGCTCCTATAAGATATCACTATCAATGAGGATTGGCCTCTCCTTATTGAATACAAGCCTTTCCTTTATCTTCTACAAGTAATCATCATACAAGACTCATTACTACACAATCTTATACTCAAGCATCACTAACCTTAACTTAATCTTAAGTCTACCCTTAGTGCACTAACTAAGGTTACACTTGTACACATCAATTATCATTCATATTAAGTCATACCATAAATGGTAGAATAAATGGTAGACTCATTCTCATACTCATAGTCAATTATAGAGCACTAA
>CATKHJ010485965.1:0-11868 GCA_949750685.1 Vernicia montana
GTATACCAATTTATGGTATATGTATATTATTTACTGTTATTTTATCTTTTTAATTTTTCATATTTTCAATTTGTATAAATATATAGTAGTTGCAGATACAAAAAATCTACTAAAAATATACAAATTTATGGTATACGTATACCATTTACTGTTATTTTATCTTTTTATTTTTTTCATATTTTCAATTTATATAAATATAAAGTAGTTGCAGATACTAAAAATCTACTAAACATATATCAATTTATGGTATACGTATACCATTTACTGTTACTTTATATTTTTAATTTTTTTTTATATTTATAATATGTACAAATATTAAGTAGTTGAAAATATCAAATATATACGTAACGTATATCACATTTTTGTAAACATATACCATTTATTGTTGTTTTTTTTTAAAGTGTGCTAATGCACTTCTTGACATTATTGTCAAATTATCAAAATATTTGTAGATAGCAAAAATATTGACTACATCAATCAATTAAAATGTATAAAAATGAGCAATTTTTTTTTCTTATTATTACTTTTTTTTTACCATTGTTAGTTTCTATTATTTTTTTTATGTATTTTTCGTTTAATTTAGTATTCATTTATTAAAATATATATGATTATTAAGAGCTTATTTCATAAAATAAAAAATAAAAAATAACTAATTTTATAATAATATTAAGAAGAAATTTAGAATTGTTGAGTTTTTTTTTTTAAATAATATTATTAGGTTGTCATTCCAAAAAAATTCATTCTAAGAAAACCCACCATCACATATTTTTTCCTTAATAGTCAATGAGAACATTTTTGTAATTAAAAGTAGCTGAATTAGGGATGGCAATTTAACCCGCCCCGTCGGGTATCCGCCCCGCCCTGCCCCTAATGGGGCGGGTATTACCCGTCCCATTTAATAAATGGGGTGGGGCGGATTTTAATTTTAAAACCCGAATCGGGTTCGGGGCGGGGCGGATAATGCTAAAACCCGCCCCGAACCCGCCCCGATTATATATATATATATATATATATATATATAATTTTTAATTTTTAATTTATTTTTTTTTATGTAAAAGATAAATTATATTATATAAATATGTAAAAAAGAGATATAAATGAATATATATATACATAAAAAAAAATTAATATTAAATAATTTAAAAAGAAAAAAAATTAAAACGGTTAAACCCGTAAATACCCGCCCCATTTTATTACCCGTCCCGCCCCGCCCCGTAGCGGGGCGGGTAACGGGGCGGGTATAAATAAATGTTCGCGGGGCGGGTACGGGTAATGACAAACCCGCCCCATACCCGCCCCGCTGCCATCCCTAAGCTGAATAGATATTTTTTTTAAGTTTTTTTTTTTTTTGAGTATTTTTATAATATTTTTTCATTTTTTATGTATTTGTGTAAAAAATCCTACATATTACATTTCTTTTTTTAATATTTTTATTTGATTAGGGCGTATTTTAGCAAGCCTAATTTTTGACGATGGGCCAAGGCCTAAGAGGTTCTGAACCTATTATTTGGTAACGTATAAAGGTTTTTCCGCTGCCTGGGACATCAGAGGGCCTTATAGTTGGGTTTTAACTTGTTTTAATTTGATCTGACCCATAATTCTACCATTAGGCCGGAGCAGTGCCCTACAATGATGAGTCATGCCCATTGTCTAGCCTTGCCAAGTCTCTTTTGGAAGTGGAAAAATAAATTTTTATTTTTATTTTATTACCTAGGAAAAATTATCAAAATTGTTAAAATTCACTGAGGAAAGTGAGTTAGATATGGATTATGTATTCAAATCAGAAAAAACAAAGAACAAAATTGGATTTTTCCTACATATTTTAGACAAAAATGAAATTTTAACCAACAATTAAATGCCCACAATACCTGGAACAAAAATGATGACATTATAATAGGCCCCATTACCATCACAATAAGAAAGCAATCAAATCAAATCATTATCCAAAACAAGGTAAACTTTGTAATTTTTCTGGTAAAAAAACCCTTTATGGATGAGAAGATGAGGTATTTCTAGCTACAAATAAAAGCTCAAAAAAAGACACCATATTGAATAGCCCCAAATTTGAAGTTTTGGACCATTAAAAGGACTGAGGGAGCTTTCCTAGAAATTGAGTTTTTTTTTTTTTTTTTTTGCCAAAAAAAGTGAAATTGAGTTTGATTGGGCAAATTTGTATCATAATCCAAGTCAATTAAGAAGATTCAAGAAGAATGATGTAGTAATTGTTACTCCATTAAATTATAAATATCTCAATAATTGTAATCAATTGGATAATGATTATAACACCTATGGTGGATTAGGCTCCACTTGGCTGGTTGATCAGATATTTGGCTTAAAAATCTTAGGAAAACTGTGTGTAGCCTTTTTTCACATGATTTTGACTACCGAAACGATCACTTTGCTCTTTAATATATTAAATTAAAATATTCCTAAAAATACTTATTAATAAACTTATATTTCCCTTAATGACTTAATTATAAGCGAGCAAAAATTTGAGATGTTTATGAAAATGTTTTACATTGTTAGAAGAAAACTATTAAAAGTTGTCATTTTAATGTTTGAAAAATACTAGTGTAAATTTAAGTTTTTTTTTTTTTTTTTTTTTGAGCACTGTGTAAATTTAAGGTTATGTCTAACTAGAAAAATAAATTTATTTTTCTCCTTCATTTGATTTTTAAAATCAATATTCAAAAGTTTGGAAAAAGACATTTTTAGATATTTATTATAGGAATGACAATTTAATCTAATCCGATAGATATATGTTTTGATCCGAACCTGCACCATTTAATGGTGAGACATGTACAAATTTAAATTTCAATACTGTTACAAGTCCAGGTCCAATACGAGTATAATATATACCCGGCAGTACCCGACTCGAATATATATTACATATATTTTTTATTTTTTAAATATTATTTTTATATTTAATATATTATTTTTAATTTATAGTTTTTTTTTTGTAAAAGATAAATTATATTGTATGAATATATAAATTCATTTATATATATGAAAAATTAATATTAAATAATTATTTTTAAATAAAAATAAAAATTAGTATATTCATGAGTATTTGTTTCGTCCCGAAGCAGGACGAATGACAGGGCTAATACGGATAATGAAAAATTCGTCCCATACTCGCCTCGTTAACATCCCTAATTTATTGTGGTTTTCCAAAGTAGTAAATTTTAATTATTTTTTTAAGAATAAATAATTAATATTTGTCATTAAATAGTAAATAATTTTACCAAGCCTGTGGTTTGGAAAACCAGAGTGTAGAATCAACCTCTAATAATAATAAATCCGGAAGCTTAAAAACCAAAGCAAAAAACACTGCCTATAAATAGAGTACTGATATTAGCTTGTTTTGTTATCTGAATTTAAGGCTAAGAAATTTCTTAAATCTGCAAAAAGCAATAACAAGAAAAATGGAAGGATTGAACATGAAGAAGATTAACCACCGCAAAATAGTGGTGGCAGTGGATGAAAGCAAAGAGAGCATGCACGCTCTCTCTTGGTGTCTCAAAAACCTTGTCTCTCCCAACTCCAATTCCTCCCTAGTCCTCCTCTATGTTAAGCCCCCACCTCCTGTCTACTCTGCCTTTGATGCAACAGGTTAATTAATTTTTAATTTCCATTGATCTCTCACTCTCTTAGAATTAGATTCATGGTTGATTAATTAACTAGAATTTCCAAATAATTTATATTTAATTGCAGGGTATATATTTTCTGGTGATGTGATTTCTGCCATGGAAAAATACGGCAAGGATTTGGTGAATTCTGTGATGGAAAGAGCTGAAGCTATCTACAGAAATTTCAATAGTAATGTAAAGGTGGAGAGAGTAGTTGGCAGTGGAGAAGCAAAGGATGTGATTTGTGATACAGTAGACAAACTTAGAGCTGACGTTTTAGTCATGGGAAGCCATGGTTATGGCTTCTTGAAGAGGTATATAATTAATCTGTCTCCAAATTTATTTATTTTATTTTCTAGATTTGAGGATTCCCATCTTATTTATTGATTCGTTAATTGTTGCAGGGCTCTGCTTGGAAGTGTTAGTGACTATTGTGCTAAACATGTAAAATGTCCAGTAGTGATCGTGAAGCACCCAGAGGAGAAATGAATTTTAATTAGTTAATTCCCTCCAATTTAATTCCTATTGCTGTAGGAGGAATCATGGATTGTTATTCCCAGCTTTTTGCTATCATGTATATATTGATTTAAGTTTAATTCTATATAAAAGTAGTACTCGAATCAACTAAAACATTTGTGCATGATCGGACATACAAGTATACACGTTAAATTTCAATGGCTTAGCAACGAGCTGCAAGTTCAGTTATACTGCACTGATCTCAAAGGTGGTAAGATTGCAAATTTAAACTTAATTATAACCTAATTAATTGATTTTATAAATTACATTTACCAATCAATTTTTGATTTCTAAAACTGTAACTTTTCAAATTCGATTCCAGTCAAAATCAAATTTGCTAAAAAATAAATAAATAAATAAAAAGAAATTACACTTATAGACCGGAGTCATTTCATTAGATGCAGCATCTAATAGTTATTGCTTTATCATTAATGTGTGCTCCAAGATTTAAGAGGAGATGTAGCCATTTTACAGTTACAGACAATGACCCATGATAATTGTCAAAATACCCCACTGTTTTAGTAGTCCCCCCCTCTCTCTATCGGCCATTGCCGGTGACCACCTCCCCTCTCCAGTTTTTCACTCCTCTTGTTAATATTCTAGTTTTATTTTTTTAGTTCTTAGTTGTTTTGTGGTCTTTGACCAATCTTTCTCCAGATCTGGAGCTTTCAATCCCTTATATGAGATCTTTTAGTCTATATTAGCTTTCAAATCTACCGGAAAACATAGATATATTGTTTTCCCGTTAGATTTGGTGAGCTTCCAGGCTTTCAATGGCGGTGTGGCATGGTTTTTTTCTCATATCATCAAGAGAAAGTGAAGATGTTAGATTTACTATGTAAAAGTTAGATCTACTCAGTTTGAACTCCAATCAAGCTTTTGCATAGAGATTTGCTTTTGCGGGACTCAGTTAGGTAAGCAAACATCCTTCAACATTGCTTGTGAGTCTTGACTCCTTAGTAATCATCAATAGTTGTAATAGTCACAAGAAGGAGATCCTGTGAGAGGCTAAAACAATAGTTGAGGATATACATCAATTAGCTAGGAGTTTATTTCTAGATCTAAGGTTTTTTTAATCCTAGCTGGATTTGTAATGTTTGAACTTGAAATTATTCTCATACTGGATATGTATTATCCTTGACTTTAATTAATGATAATTATCATTTCTGTTGGAAAAAAAAAAAAAAATCCCACTCCCACGAAAATTAGGAACTTCTTAGTTCCAGTTCCGCCAGCAAGGCTTCTGGCATATTCTTAACTCTCATGTCTGAACAGATATGATCCTGTGCACAAAAGCTTATGTGCTTTTGTGCACAGAAATGTAGGTCATTGAATTAGGTGAAAATGTTGATCCAACGGCTGATACTTGTGAATGTGAGCATATGCGCAATCAAACAATTTCCCACAGTGGTCCACTCCACTTGAACTTGACACAAATCTACCAGTAGAGTATATTCAGATAATAAAATACCAACTACTACCAGATTCGCCCACAACCAACCAAGCCAGTAGCAGAGAGCTTAAGATTAAGTCAACGCTATAGCCAATCTATATTACGAAAGTTTTCAAAAACCGATCATTTAAATTTTCATCAAACCAAATCAACCAGAAATCCAGAATCATAATTTTATCATTGTTTTGAACAATTTTACATTTATCATTTCCTTTGTATACATTATTTGTAGATTGTACGACTTTCTATCAAATCACATATTAGAGAAAATCGTCATGCAAATGATTGAATTTATTTTGTTAAATGACTGGTTTGAATATATAAATATATATATATGTTTGTTTTTTGGAGTTCTAAAGTTTGGAATATCTAAAAGTCGAGACTCAATTTGTTTGATATTTTTGCTTCAAACTGATCCCTCGAAAGAAAACCACAGATAGTCAGATACACAAGGCAAGCAACAAAGAAAATGAAAGAGTCATCTGGAGGAAGTGAAAATGCCAAAAAGAACAGCCTGGACGCAATTTTTGGTTGATGCAACAAGAACATCCAAAGGCGCTATAAAGACACTAGCTATGAATACAAGTTAGTTTAAGTGAATAATCACCAATATCATCTTTGTGGCAACTCCTAACACAACCTAGGAAACTTCCACCATCTTTAGTTCCATACAAGAAACACATGATCCTAACCATATATCCAACTCTGGTCTAAGTACAGATCTTCCTGCGAATCCCTTTTCCAAAAGCATTAAAATTAAACTACCTATCAAAAACTAAAGACCAATATTTTCAAACCCAACCTGATCTTAAAACCGGTAAAGACAGAAGATCACGGGTTAGAAGTTCAACCGGAATCGAACCGGAGTCAAACCGAAATTTTAAATAAATTAATATATTTATTATTTATATGTTAAAAAAATATAATATACATATAATTAAAATTAATAAATATTATCAGAACAAGTAATGAACATTACTTAGAAAAAATATGAATTTGAAACAATTACTTATAAGAAATTATAGTAAATTAACTCATTAAGTGACTATTTTGAGACTCAAATTCAAGTGAGTTTCACTACTCGGTAATGAGAGGTCTACTCGGATTTGTGTTCTCCTACATAAAAAATATGAATTTGAATATTCATGTATTCAAAATGGTGAATGATAATTTGAAACAAATAAGTTCTACACTAAAGAAAGTGAGGGAGGAAAGTGAGTTATCCCATATTGAAAAAATGAAAAGTTGGAATGATATATATATTCAAAAGCTCATCATTTCAAAGTTAAGAAAGTAGCCAAGAAGACTCTCTCTCGCGCGCGCATGTGTGCGGAGAGTGCAAATCCACGGTATTGGACTTAGACTCAACGTGTGAGCGAGCGACTTGCGTACACGAATGTAAGATCGAAATAAGCTAGTCTGTACCAGCTTGGGTTTTGCAATTTTTTTATTTAGCCCAAAATTTTTTTATTTAATATCCAAACACAAAAAAAAAAATTAAAAAAACTCGGAAAAAAACCAGCCGGTCCGACCAGGTCACCGGTTACCGACCGGGCCTCCGGGTTTTCCTCGGTTTTGAACTAGCCTCAAACCCAGGCCAGAACCGGACTGGCCTGCCCTCTGGTTCCCAGTTTTTCTGGTCGAACTGGCCAGGCTGATTCTTACAACCTTGCTAAAGACATTCTAATTAGTACGCATTAACATAAAAAAAAAAAAAAGATAGCAGCATCCTTTAGGCTTTAGGTCCTCAAGCAAGATATTAAAAATGTTGAAAGAATGATTGGCATGACCTTTTATTCGTTTTAAGGAAGCATGACCAACAAATCAGATCCTCAATTCTATTCACAATAACATAAGATTTATTCCATTCACCCCTCATAACAACCTCAGCTAGGTAGTCATCAAGTAGTAAGTAACAATATCCATATGTTTTGTTACATTTCCAATAATACCCTGTTTAGATGACTAATAGCAACATCTGATAATCCATCTCATCTGCTCTTTTCTACCAATCAGTTGATTTAAAGAAATTTTTGGAAACCAAATCCTAAACCACAATGGCTCAAGATATTTCTAGCAAAGCTACAAAATAAAAAGAGTGAAGACTCGTACGTTTTCCCATAGCCTTGACAACAAAGAAGACCACCTCACAACCTTACTCGAGCTAAATATACAAAACATGACATATTCTAAGGGTACAACTTGCTATGGTCACCAGGCGAAAGCCTTTCCAAATCAAGTTTATACTACTATTGACACAATACTGTTTTCTGTTAGTTTTTCTGTTTTTGGGTGGATAAATGACACAATACAGTTAATCAAATCCTTAAAGACTATATAACCAATAAATGCATAAACTGGTTAAAGAAAAACTACAATTCTCTGCTATGCATGCTATATATATTTCAGTTATCAGGTCCAAAAGAAAAGTAGGCCATAACAATCAAATTCTATCCAGAGAATTAACCACTTCACTGCCTAGCAAAACGGCCAAATAAATTTAGACGCAATTAAGGACATTGATGGACAAAGCATTTCACAATTGTAACGAGTGATTTCAACATCTCTATAAACAACACATTATGCTATTTTTGGATATTTGTAAGGTTCTACAAGACTACCACATATTGGAGTGACTTAACAATGCCTTAAATCTGGAACCATTTTCACCGATCAATGTTTATGCATTTTCCATTCCACATTCTGTCCTAGATAAAACAGTAAACTACACAGTAATTTTTGTCTCACGAACAAGACATAAAAGAGAAATAGTAGCGAAGCAAGCATTCAATAACAACTATTGTCGTGACTATTAGTATGATAGAACTATCATAATCAAGTAATTAAACCTACAATCAATAATAACTATTGTCATATTCCAAAATATGAGAATAAACTTGTAATTGATATTTAAAATGAGATCAAAAGCCAAACAGATGAAACAAAAACCATTAATAATTTGCTAGAAATACCCAAACACGATTCCAATGTCTACTCTTCATCGGTTGCAGATTCACCACTCTTCTTGTTATGCTTCCTCGCGTACCTCTGGTTCCTCAAAAACTTGGGATCCATCTATGTATTAAAAATCAAAAGCATTGCATCAATCACAACTATAAAAATAGTAAAAATGAAATTAAAAAAAAAAAAAAAGGAGAAGAAATATAAAGGAGGATGAAAAGGGGAAAGTACAAACCCCTTTGGTAGAAGTGTGCCTCTGCCTTTTGGGTTTCTTGATGCCGTTCTTGTGAGCCTTGTAAGACTGATTATGAGCTGTGTGGTTCTTTGACTTCGCCATTTCAATCAAACTACTAAAAAAAACTTAAATACACCACAATTTGTGAAATCAATGTATGAATTCTGGTAGTATTTGCGAATTTCATGAATATAAAAAAAAATAAAAAATAAAAAAAGCAAGGTTCATGAAATGAAGCTTACCTTGATGATTGGATCGGAAGCTAAAAGAGGCAAAGCCCTTCTCAGGTGAGGGAGATTGTACTACTGTTAGGGTTAGGGTTTTTGTGCATAAATCCGGAACCTAATAAGAGTTTGTCAAATATTAAGGGCTTGAAAGTAATTTAAATTTTATTGTCTTTGCTGTAAACTAGGGGTGGGTAGGTACTCGCTAGGAGAGGTTATTAGATTCACAATTTTTTTTTTTTTTTTTTTTTTGCACTGAAGGTTATTAGATTCACTCTGGGCAAAAAAAAAAAAAAAAAAAAAAAAGTTATTAGATTCAGACATAGGAAACAAAATTTAAGCCAAATTAATTACATTTTATTAATTGTAATATAATAAAAATTAAAAGTATCTTTTAATTACAATATATAATTATTTTTTGACATAATATAATATTATTTATAAATATACGTATATTATATAATTTTGTTTTATATCAATTAAGTTAGACTTTTTCTCTACCTTCTTATATTTCAACTCAAATTTAAATTTATTTAAACCTAAAATCTTTGAATTTAGTGTGTAATTGTAATTATTTCTTAAATAAAAAATTGAAGATGAATTTTTTATATTTTCTAATTTATAACTAGATTTTAGAAAATTAGTTAAAAATGTTTTTCAAATTACATTGGATGTCTAAGAATTGTGTCCCAAATAGAAAATACAAGGTACAGAGCTTGTTTTCCACTTCAGCGCATAATGATACTGAATTCAAAATCCATTAATGTTCATCCTTGATATTTTTATTAGCTTTTTTTTTTTTTAATGGAAGTTTCATTGTATGTGATGTTTATAAAGTAAGATTAGGATTAAACTAATTAAATACTTAATCCTCATGCTTTTATTTATTTATTTTTTCTCAATTCTTCATTTGGCTTTAGATTTCTCCCACGTTATATTAATTTTTAATTTTAGAAAATTGCTATTTTTTCAATTAAAAGATTTAGAAAACCTAACTAATGGTAACTTTTTTTTATTCATTATAAAACATTACATTAAATAGTTTTATCACAATAGTTATCATGGTCTTTTTTTAGTTTTGAAATGCAATTTTAGACCCAAAAAAAATGATATTTAAGTGATAATCTTGTAAAATTATTTATATAAATAAATTATAAACAATAAATATTTTAAAAACAATAATAGTTATTAATCTAAAAAAATCATACAAAGTGAAAATAGAAAATGAAGAATTGGAATATAAGACAAATGAATATGTTTTTCAGTTTTTTTATTTTTAATTTGAAAAATAAAATATTAAAAAATTGAGAAATGAAAAAAATATTAAAAATAAAAAATATTTTTCATGTTTTAATTTTTTTTCTGAGCGAATTATGGGCTCTAACCATTCACTCATAGTTATAACATTTCTTTCCCTTTTCATTTATTTGAGTAAATATGTTTGGCATTATAAACATATAATACATTGTGGTGGGAGGATAAATAGAATTTGAAATGAAGTGAAAAAGTAATATATAATATTAGTTTTGGTGTTTGTGGTATATTTATTTATTTGGTGGGGATAGATCTATCTTTTTTTAAAAATTGTTGATTGATACCATATTTTAAATAAAAAAAACAACCAACCTCAAGAGTTAATCTAATTGGTAGACCCAATTACAGACTTGACTGAAAATTGTAATTAGCAAAAGTAATTGCAGGTGAACCTTCTGAAAATTTAATATTTTTCAAATTCAAACTCGATATATGAACATGTTTGATAAAAAAAAATTATTTATCTCTTTACTAATATAGGTTCAATTATTGAGATCAGATCATAAATGCAAATTTTTTCTCATTTACAAATCTCCTAATTTCGACATGAATAGTTTACATTTGACCGGATCAAAAAGTGAACATAGTACGATAGAAAAAAAATTAACTCATAATACTACTTTACTGTTAAATTAAAAAAAAAATTACCAAAATATATAATTTCAGACATATTGTATGAAATTTAATTAAATAATATTAAATTTTTATATATTATATATATATATATTTTTTTATAATATAATATATTAATATTAATTGAACTAAAAATTTTTATTACAAATGCTACAAATTTAAGTCCATTCAGATGCAACTTTATATTATTAGTAATTAATACAAATGTTGATGCGTTGGTGTACAAAAGTAACAAAACATAGAGAAACAATTGCCAACTTTGAAATTTATGAAAAAATTGACAATATATATATAAAAGTTAAAAGATAGAACGAAATTGAAGAAAATGTTTCGTTAGTAATTTAAATTTCATATATTGGCTTATGTGTTTGATCTTCCTCGAGCGTTTTAATAACAATGTAATCTTTTAAAATATGCGCTGATTATTTTTTTGTTAAAATATTATTTCATTTTCATTTTAACAATATTATTAATTTGTTCTTAGTTTTTCATTATTATTGTTTTAGTTTTTATCACAAATATTTACGAGAATAAAGTGTTGGATTTGAATTCATAATTTTTTATTTTTATAAAATAAACATTTAATTATTAAAATTTTAATTCAATAACTATTTTCATATGTTTAATATATATACTATTAACAATTGATTTACCATAAATTAAGAGTAATAACAAATTGATTCATATACTAATATTTTCTTACACTTTATATATTATATGACATCCACAAATCATAATTATAATTATTTTTTTTAGTGGTGAAGTTAGGGCTGTGCACGGTTCGGGTAAAGCCGGGGATTGAAAAATCTCCGTACCGAACCGAAATTTCGGGGATTCCAAAATTAAGGAACCGGTCCCGAATTAAAAATAAAAAATCCCCGTTCCGACTTGTCCCGAATTTTC
>CATKHJ010485985.1:0-43010 GCA_949750685.1 Vernicia montana
TTATGAATTTTTTCATAAAATTATTGTTTTACACAAAATAAGTTATAATTTCGTAAAATCAAAACTTTTTTCACAATTAAGAAAAATTACGAAAAAATAGTTTAATTTACAAAAAAAATATAAGAAAATTGTGATTTTTTGTAAAATAGCCATTTTTTTCATAATGGTTAATAAAACAAAATAAGTTTATTTTGTTAAAAACAAAATAAGTTTATTTTGTTAAAAACAAAATAACCATAGAAAACACTATATATATATATATATATATATATATATATATATATATATATATATATATATATATATATATTGGATTTTATGGTTACTTTGTTTTAAAACAAAGTAACTTAATTTATTTTATATGATCAATAAGATAGTGACAAATAATAAATATAATTATTATATTTAAAATATTATAATTAAGTTAACCTGCTATTACAGGTTACCAACTAAAAATGAGAAATGCCAAAATGATTTAAGATAGTATTATAAATTTATGCACCTACAACTTTACGAAAAAATATAAGAAAATTATGATTTTTAGTAAAAGAACCATTTTTTTCGTAATTACGAAATTATTTTCTTTTTCGTTAATTTAGAAACTTTTTTTGAAGTTATTGTTTTGTACAAAATAAATCATATTTTTATAAACTTAAAATTTTTTTCGCAACTAAGAAAAATTAGGAAAAAATATAAGAAGATTGTGATTTTTTGTAAGAAAGCCATTTTTTCATAATTATAAAATTATTTTTCTTTTTCGTTAATTTAGAAACTTTTTCATAAAATTATTGTTTTGTACAAAATAAGTCATATATTTTCATAAAATTAAAACTTTTTTCGCAACTAAAAAAAATTACGAAAAAATAATTTAATTTGTAAAAAAATATAATAAGATTTTAATTTTTTGTAAGAGAGCTTTTTTTTGTAATTACGAATTTTTTTTTTCGTTAATTTAGAAACTTTTTAGTAACTTATTAATTTACACAAAATGAGTCAAAATTTCGTAAAATCATAATTTTTTTCGTACCTAATAAGAATTACGAAAAATTCTTTTAATATATGAAAAAGTATAAAGAGAATGATATTTTTTGCAAGATAGGTAATTACGAAAAATTTTATTATTTTTTCGTTAATTTAACTACTTGTTCGTAATTTGTTAATTTACACAATAGGAGTCAAAATTTCATAAAATCATAATTTTTTCGCAAACAATAAGAATTAAAAAAAAATTCTTATAATATACGATAAAATATAAAGGAATTGTAATTTTTCGAAAGATATCAATTTTTTTTTTATAATTATGAATAAAATTATTATTATTATTATTATTATTATTTTTGTTAATTTAACTATTTTATTTGTAACTTATTGATTTATACAAAACGAGCCAAAATTTTTGTAAAATTACAATTTTTTTTGCAACCTGTTTATATAAACTTGTTGATTTATGCAAAATGAGTAATTTTTTATAAAATTATAATTTTATTCATAAGTATGAAAATTAATTTTTTCTTAATGAAATTTTATTAATTTTGTTAATGTAAAGTTTACGTTAAAATTGTTCTTATTTATGTATGAAAAATTGATGATAGATATTAACAAAATTTATTATTTATGAAAAATTGATAATAAATATTAACAATTATAAATATGAAATTTATAATTGCTAGGTTTATCACTCCAGTTGGCCATCAGAGTCAATCACTAATTATTTGCCCCTAATTACCAGTCACCAACGGATAATTTATAATTACTATAGATTTAATAATGAAAATAAGGAAAAGAAAATAAAACATTTTTACTAATAGATTTAGTGGTACTGGAGTAGTCTCCAAGACTGAAAAATCTCGAGTTCAAGCCTCAATTAAAATCAAATTTACCAAAAAAAAAAAAAAAATTTAGATTTTAAAATTAAATCATCTATCTAAGCAACTTATAATGAGTAAAAATAAAAAGCTGTAAAAGTAGCCAAATAGATTTCACAAAATAAACATTTATCCTGATAACACAATAAAATACCAAAATAAAATAACAAAAGTTGTATCCCAAAACTTTAAATTTCTTCTGATATTCCAAACGAGTGATCCAGCATCAAAGGTATTGTGAATTAAGATGATATTCCAACTAAAATATATTTATTGGTGAATTCTCATATTTAGTTTCTCATATTGATTTGTAGCAACTTGTAGCCTCATTAAAGGCCAGCCTAATTCGGATGGTCTTTGGTAAAGTCTAGTACTCTTTTCTTTTTTTTCTCTCTAAGCTCTCTGCTTGTAAAACTAGGGTTTTAGTTGGGGTTCCCCATTGGTGGCTCGCGCCACCAGAGGGGACACCAGATTTACATGCCTTTTAACTTTCTTTCCTTGTTTTCTTTCTTTGTTAAGTTAATAATCAGTCTTTGTGATCTTTTTTCATCTCTCGTTTTAATCGGATTTTTTGTTTTTTAGAGCTGGTTTTATTCTGGTGATGATGCCGTCGACGCCTCCAATTTTATCCGGCCTATCCACCGTGTTCCTCCTTCATTGATGTTGGATTTGGATGGATGGTGGTGGACAGGAAAGATTTTGTTAGCAACGCTTACAGTCTCTCCGATCTGAGTTATTTGAGAGCAAATTTATATTATCAGATGAGATCTACAACCTTTGCCTTAGAAAAGACCTTTATAAGGCCAGAATTGCTTCGACAGAGGACTTATGCTCTCTGTCAAGGTAAATCTAATTTTGATGATTTGTGGCAGGGGTGGGTTGAAGATGAAGCTCCTATATGCAATGACTATGGGTCTAGTCCAAATGCGATATCCCTACTTATTCCGGTATCTTTTGTCTTCTCTTAAGCTTCTACAGCGGCGGAGACGTCGGAGAAGATGGATGGTTTGAGAAGAAAGAGTCAGGTATGGTTTACAACTTCTCTGTTTGGCCTTCAGGCCAATCTTTTTGAGCTTTAGCCCAATTTAAAAAACTCTTTCATGGGTATGTTTATTTGGACCAATAGTCCTTTATGTTGTAATCAATTGGACTCCATATGTACTTGTATTACTTATTGGGCTTCTTGCCTTTTTTTAATGCTAACACATTATATCTTCTTGGGCAAAAAAAAAAAAAAAAAAAAAAAAAAAACTTGTAGCCTCATTAACTATAAAATTCATTTGAAAATGATGAATTCTGTAAAATTTATCTCCAAATTTAATGTAACTGAGTTTATAGAACTAAAAATATAGCATTTCCAATGAATTTTTATACAACATTACAAGTGAAGATTTATTAAAGATTTCCATAAAATTTATTTATAACAAATAAACTCTTAAATCATTTTCTTATCATTTCTCTCCTCCTAAATTCATTAAAATTACACTTCTAAGTCTAATTATTTTCAAGAATATTTTTTTATCGAAATATATATAATTTTTTTATGTAATCAAATAATGTATAAATAATTATTTATAATTATTTATTATAAAATTTAAACAATTAAAACATTTCGTAATTTTTTCTTTTACTCAAATTAATTTTTAATTTCTTTTATTAGAATATTTTGATGACCAATAAAATTTTTTATATTTATAAAAATCAATGATATAAATTTTCACCCCTTAACTAAAATAGAATCACTGTTCTCAATATCTAGTTTTATTGCAATCTGCATATAACGTACAACATAAAATTCAGTGAATTACCAAATTCTGTTGATAATGACACCATCTATCAACTATTGAAGCAGTGTACAACATGGATGCGCCAAGACCTCAAAGAGCTTCATCATCAGGTACCCATGATATTGCAGTTTTAGCATCTGTTTACCAAAAAAAAAAATACAGAAATAAATATACAAATGATTTTAACTGAATCTCACATAACACATCCTTGCCAGCAATGTTATGTAATGCGTTGTTGCCCGGGTAAAGAAACCAAAAGTATCCAATGAGCCTTTGGTTATTGATATTTAGGACTAAGAGGTCTCCAATTAGAGCCCCCAGTCAAAGCCACATTTACCCCCAAAAAAAGCTAAGGATTTGAACAGGGGATTTTTGGAGAAAGAAAAAAGGCTTGAATTTCACACAAGATTATTCCCCAAAACATGAAAGATGTTCCCAAAAGGACAAGCCCAGCATCGAGTCAACCAATGAAAAAAGCCAGCATTAGCAAAATTATTGCTATGACACCCAGCAAAGAACTCTTGGAAAGAGGCGCCCCTGAAACCTCAGCAAGAAATAAAATAGTAACAAAGAATTTATGGTAAATAGGAATAAAATGGATAAAAAGTGGCAAGCATAAAAAGCAATTGCACACCCTTCCATCAAAGTGACATATAATATAAGAGGAGAGTATGCCAATGGTCAAGATAATTCTCCACTCAACTCAGTTCAATCCCAAACTAGTTGAAGTCAGCTATGAGCCAAGGCTCAAGATATCATGCAAACAACAAACCAGTCACTCTCTGACCACTGCTTTTTGGATATCACAATTATCATTAAATTCATCTGATTATTGAAATTTGAGATGGCAAGTTCAGAAGCAAAACTTCAACAGTTGAAAACAAACTGTTGCACATGAGCCAAGAATCAGTTAAAGGGGCAAGTGTTCCAAAGATATGATTCACTGATTACTCATGTCAACGTAGCAAGTAAACCATAAATGAAAGAAAAATGTATTGTCATCATAAATCTAACACTCAAGATAATAATAGTATGACAATCTCAGAGACTTACCCCATGAAGAATATAATGGCAGGCTAACATACTTTGGACATGAACTTCTTGAAGAATAAATGTCTTGAATTATCGATCCAAATGCACAGTCCCGAGGCTGTAAAAGTAACAGTCATAAGACAAATCAATTTTCTATGTGAACAAAACAATTAGAATTACATGTTACTACACGGCAAGGGCAGTAATACAAGCACAGAGGCATATGAATCCTACCATATTTAAGGTTTTGCTAAAAAAACCAACATCAGATTATTCTTATCATCTAATCAGTCAACAATTGCCAGAAAAAAAAAAGGATACAAATAACTAGGTATTCAAAAAAAAATTTAAGACCAAACTATCAAGAAACTTGGCATTCAAGGTTTGTTTGGCATCGTTGTTTGAGCTGTTGCTGAGAAAAGCATCGTATTGAAAATATTGATTAGAGGTCATTAGTTTTAAAGTGAATTTCACATGTTCTAGTTATAAAAGTTTCAATACAGCTACACAATGCTTCCACATTGTTTTTTCCATCATCTAAAATGGTATTTTTTCGAAAAAACAACTTCAATCTCAATGCCAAACAAACTCTTAATCTACAAATAATGCATAATTTATATTCTTCTCCAACTGGTTGAATCTAAGAGACAACATATAGATCTAGGAAGCATAAATGGAAGAATCTAACCGTGAAATCCTTAAAGAAGCATAAATGAAGTTCCTGCAGTGCACCTCGTGAGCAAACAACAAATGGAGTTGCATGGAATGCATTCTCAATGGCAGAGACAAGACCTCCAAGAGGATATTTTTCAGTATTTGAAGGAACATATCCCGCTTCATTCAGTACTTTCTAGCATCAGCCATTGCGCAGAACAATCAGGGGTCAATTGGACAAATAATTTCCCACACAAGTTATAGCCAATAATATTACAGTATGAAAAACTGGCATATAGAAGAAAATAAAGAAGACCTAAAATTACATTCAATTTACATAGATAACCCGTGTACTCCAGTCAAAGATTGACTGTTCGTGCAATAGAATTTCAACTATGATGCAATAAGTAAATCAAGACAATTAGAAAACAAGATTGAGATTTGTTGCAAAGACGAAAGACTAGGCTTCATATGGTTCATAGAATGATACGGAATAGGAAGTGGATAAAATAACTATTCCACATTGAATAACTATTCTTAGCTTTGGTTTAAATTTAGATGCCGAATAATTATTCCATGGAATAGCGAATTGATATTCTCAAGTTTGATTGAAATTCTAAATGTATAATAATTATAGTTAATATTTTCCAAACACTAGAATAGCTATTCTATTCTATTCCTTGAAACAAACAAGCCCTTAGAAAGTCTAGGCATTGATCTGATTTGTCATGGTTATAAAAATTCATGGCTATGGTCTGAGTGAGTATATAAGTTGCTGACTTTGCAAATAGACATAATATGATATAGATACACAATCTAATCTTCTCAAGAACCCTACACCATAAATATGTCTTTCTCTGTTCTCCTTCTTTGACAAAGCCATAATATGATATAGACACACATATTCAATTTTCTCAAGAACCCTAAACCATAATATGTGCTTTCTCTGTTCTCCTTCTTTGATTTCCACTATGATGTTCAAGATTCTTGTTCGTGTGACAAGTGAAAATAGATTACTATAAAATGCATCAGAACTTAAAGAGTAAATTAAAAAAATTTGTTTCCAAGAACTTACCGTGACATTATACTTGAAGTAAACATTAAGGCCTGTCAAAAAATAACTGTATTCATCTCGAACAACTGGAAAGGAACAAGTTCCATGCTTCTCTGCAAGTGCAATGCAAAAAATAAATTGTAGAAAGAAATTTACAAATAGGAAAATACATATAATTTGAAATTTCAAAATGAAATTCACAATTGCATATAAATTATTGACATAGATACATGTGTGAAGTTTCTATCAAATTACCAGTCAATAAATTATTAGAAAGGATAGTGCACGTGTGCAGATTCCATCTAATTACTAGTCTTATCAAATTGTCATAACATTTAAGATCAAATATTTCATAATGAGAACTCAGGTATAGCACAGAGATTTTATTCATTTAAAATGTAGCAGCCAATCATCATCCCCCACTTTGCAGGCAAACATTCTCATTAAACACAAAGTATACAGTGTGCTTTCCCCACAAGACATTCTTATGATGAAACCATCTGCCATGTTTGTCCTCCTACTTTTATGTCAAACAGACATAGTCAGAAATTAAGAGACTTTTAAGTAAAATATGGTTGGCTAATCAATTCATTTCAACAAATTAGCAGGAAAGCAGGGACACAAACTTTCACACGGTCCTTCAGTTCTACATTCAAAACTTTCTCAGATGTTCTCAGATGTGATATATGCATACTATTAGCTAATTTCCACATCCTGATGAGATGAGAAGGTGCCTGATAAAGAGGGGCACTTGTTAGCAGGGACGAATTCAGAATGATTTTATTTATTTATTTATTTATTTTTTGGTGGGGGGGGGAACGCAATTCTAAAACATTCACTTCTCACATAAAAAATATAATAATTATTTTCACTTTAAAATTAAAACAAAATAGAAAAAATTCATTGCAAAAATTTTCACTTGATTTATTAAAAACGTACTATAAAATCAAAATAAAGATATCAAAATATTTAAAGTGATAAGACTCTCTATGTATTTCAATTGTTTAACGTGAAATTTTTTTTATTTATAATAAAAATCATTTATTAATTTTATTATTTTTTTAAATAAAAAATCTTAAAAGTTCCTATCTATACTTTTTAAAAGGTTAATAATATTATAAATCATACAAAAGATTTATAATATTTACATTTTTATATAGCCTAAAAACAATATAAAATTCAAATTTCAATTACATGTTGTATAATATGGGAAATTTAAAGTATAACATTTAAATTTATATTTTATTTTGTATAATTTAATCTAATATTTTGATAATTTAATTATTTTGGAGATTAATTTTATTTTTCAACTCTATATATACATATTGAAAACATGAAAACAAAAATATTTAGGGCCAATTTCATATTTTTAGTCTATATATATATATATATATATATATATAATACTTAAAATATTAAAAAAAAATTGTTTGGTCTGGGCCCCCCTCTAGGATCGTCCCTGCTTGTTAGCACTCCTCTTCAGTTTATGTCCAAAAGAAAAGGTAGACAGCAAACTCTATAAGCCAATTATTTTGTATGACGGAGCAAAAATTAAAGATAGTTACCCCACTGCCAATGCACATTCGCCCAATTCAGCCATCATCAAGCAAAGAACAAAGCACGTTAGATTGAATCATGAGGAAGGATAATTTAACAATAATCAGAGTGTCAACAGCTGAAAACCACCTCATGTGCCCAAAATGATCCCCTTGTACCGTGACAAGTTGATGTTGAACCACAACTTAAAGACGGCCAATAATGCTCTAGAGAATCAACCAATGTTGATATCTGCATGTTGTAAACTTAAAATTTATAAGGTACAATACATAGTTAATATGAAAACTTAAAATTTATAAGGCACAAACAATACATAGTTAATATGAAAACTGAATCTTAATCTACTATATATCACAGGATAGAACCATCTTTCAAAATATTTTCGGCAACCAATATACAAGCACACACTCTTTGTATTCTCAGTAAGCAATGTGCATAAAATAGAGCTAGTTCTATCTCTACTTAGAACTATTTATCGGTCTCACCATACAACTTCAAGATAATTCTTTCTGCAAGCTATTCCCTAATATTGAGTTACAATCTAAGGACATAAATGAAAAAATAGGTGGAGTCCCATATACACATATCATATTAAAATCAAAAAGATATAAATGCAAATTGAGGTACAATAAAACATACCTCTCTTTCATCAAAATCGGATCGCTTACAACAGGCAGGCCAGGTTCCATCATTATAATCAGGCCACAGCCCATCTGCAGTACAAGTATAGTTAACATACCAGCATATTTCTTTTGATGCTCCTTGTGCATCTAAGAAATGCATAAGGTTTAAGCTACTACCATATAACAACAACAAAAATAAACAGGTTATTGCAAAGGTTTTGAAAATAGCTTTTTGAAATTAGCAGGTTAAGCCTTATTACTTCCCAAGTATTCAAATTTCAACAAGAAGAAAAGGACCCTGAACTGCCAGCAAAGGAGCCTCAACCACCAATTAGGTGTCCACACTAAAGGATAAATAGAGTCAGCTAATGATTTGCAACAAAACAAAACTAGAGACTTATACTTACGGATTGTAAATTCAGCTGGAGCATTTGAACTGGAATAAAAAATAAAATAAAATAAAAATATTAGTTCCATGTTTGGCATGCATGATTTGCACTGAAAAAGAAAGCTAAATAAAGACTAAAATGAAGTACTGCAAACATGAAATAACACCACAATTAGAAAAGCGAACTGTCTAAATACCCATAAACTAGATTAAATGGTCAACTTCACAATATTGATAATATAGCATAGATTGATAGTAATAATCAAAACAAAAACAGGCCATACAGAAACACACACGTTGATGAAATTTACTGAATTACTTTCAAGAAATCCAAGTTAACTTAATTTAAAAAAAAAAAAAATTAAACACCATAAAAATAGTAAAAACGCAAGAGAAAAGGATTAACTTGCAATTTACAAAAACAAGTAAGTATTTTTATGTTTTTTATTATAAAAAAAAAATGTTAACTTGGTATAGTCAAAATTTCATTCATAATTGGAAATAGAGTCTAATAATTCAAAATTTCTTCTCATAAATTTTCATGGCATACCCAAATTAAATTAATACCTAAAAAGAACAATAATCAATTCAAATTTTAAAACCATTAAAGATTATAACAAAGAATGAAAGCAACCATTTTTATGCATATATTTTTAATTCGATTTTCACCTAGAAAAAAAAAAATTGGAAAAAAAAATATAGAAATTAGTCAATTACCCTCGGCAACAAGCATTTTTGGAGCAACAATGGCGAGTACGTTGGCAGTAAGTGCCAGGCCATTGCAGAGCCAATTTGAAATAATCGAACTCTCTCTGGGTTCCGCGAACATCTTCAATCAAGCAAAACGACACCGTTGCAAGGAGCAGGAGAGCTAGCCGAAGATGAGCCGAGAGAGAAGACATTCGAATTGTCGATGAGAAATTGGCTCGCAACGATTACAGATGATCTATGGCGGGTTTTTAATAAATAGAAGAAGGGCATAACGGTAATTGAGTTGGCAATTGCAGGATAAATGGGTCCCTACACGGAATATGCTTTTCGTTGCTCATTGCAATAATTTATGCTTCGAAATAGCTTTCTCTACTTGGAAAGCATTTTCTAGAAATACATTTTATAACTTTGTTTTTCCGTTTTAGTTTGGCCCCCAAAGTCAAAAGATCTAACTTCGTCACACTTAATAGATTAATAAAAGAGGTACATTTTTATGTTTTAATTTCATTCCAATATGTTTGTCAAAATTGGAAAATAGTATATTATTCTAAAAAGAGAAATTTATTTTTCTTCAAAATTACTTATGAGGAGAATCGAAACTTGACAATCTCTTTAAGTTCAAATGGATACAGAGAAACAACATTAATTGGATTTTGAGATTACATACTATTATTTTAAAAGAAAAACTTACCAAATGGCTAACAACACGACAAAAGATAGAGCCGAAGCACTTTGATTTTTTTTAAGTTTATAGCCACTAGTTTTTCAAGGGATTCAATAAAAATAAGCTAGAATCACCATGCAAAAACCCAAAAGAAAAATGAGAGTAAATCAAATTCATCTCTTGAAGCGCTCTTCCCGTTCAGTCTTCTAACATCCCAAACATAATATCTCTAGTCGGTCCACTAGATGCCATAGTTCGGACTTGACTTGATATATTGGGTTGCTTTGTGAACTCCTCTCTTTGTTAAGTCCAAGAGTTCAAGCCATCCACAATTCCTCAAAGCCAATATGGATTACTAGGAAACTATGGTGTTTGGTGTTTTACTAACTTTACTAATCACTAGTATTTAGTAAACAAGAAGTGAAGAAGAAGATAGACTTCCAATCCTTCACATGCAAAGGCATAAGTAAGAAATCTTTCAAGTCACCATATTTCATTCTATGTCTAATGATAAATAGCTTCACTTGTTCTCTTCTTTTTGCACTAAGAATTTTTCTTTTCCAACTTATCAAAAGCAACAAACACAAAAACCTCTCAAAAGTGTATTAAAAGAAGAAGTAGTAGTTGTTTCTTCCTTTCTCTACATCTTCCATTTACTTGACAATGGTGTAGAGAAATTCCACTAACTGAGTTAGTGGAGAGAATTGCCTTGGTTATGATATGTGTCTTAACATTTATCTTAACCATGCAATTCACCATCCACTAATCACATTTAGTGGGATAATTAAACTTGGTTAAGACATGTGTCTAGAACACATGTCTAAACCAAATGACAATTAGGGTTTACTAATCCCTAAATTCACTTTAGGGATTAAGGTTCCAAAACCCTAAATTTCCACTTTGCCTTTTACACTAAATCATAATAAAGTCAATTGATTTAGTCCTTAGAATCTTTATTGAATACAAATTAGGACAAAATTGATAAACTTAATAATATTGGACTAAGCATTAGGTCATGTTAGAGACATACTCTATCCAATTATTCCAATTCATTAATTAATAATTGAAATAATATAAGTCCAAACAAGCAATATAAGTACGAACAAACAACATTCGTTTGTGTGTGCCTTTCTAGATTCTCGTTTAATTAGCAATGGGAAATGACATTTACCAAAATGTCACGAGAGTTATTTTCTCGACCAATCAAAAATCTCCATTTCCCAATCGATACCCATAAGTCACAAGTGACCACTAGCATAAGATGTCATGACTACCTAATTAGAAATGAATGTCGAACGGTTGTTAACATTCCATGAATCCTTTGGATCATGACTACATGCATTAAAATCCCTTTTGTTACAAAGTCTCGGTCTTAGCTAGGGTCATGGCGGAATGTCAAACCCTAATACCAAAACTTTATAAACATGTCATTATGTTCTTTTATCGATTAGATTAAACTCTCACTAGAAAGACTCTTTCTAGTCAATCTAAAATACCTCGGCCAAGGATTTATAATCGAGAAGAACCTGATAGTGTAGGACTTTAACCCCGTTTACTCGAAGGAACAAATCTCATATCTAACTGACCATAAGCTCACTATATAAACAACTAGAGCCACCACATGCCCATATGCTGATGCGTGATTAGTCTCGAAATGAAAACAATAACAAACCCTAATCAGTTACATATGAGACAGTTGCATCCCCTCAAGTCTAAGAATTATATGCACAATCGTGATCTAGACAATAATCGACTGACAAACAGTAAAATCTCATGTCAACCTCGTCCAGCGTCACTATTCAACCACTTAACCTAAGAAGCTTTAAGTGTCCACATTTTTGTTTTGTTATCATCATACAAGTAGTTTGTGACTCATTGCTTCCACTCTATTAGTTACCAACTAACTACGAAGACAAACAGAGGTGATGGTTTTTGTGGACTAATATGACCCAAGCAAGGAGTCCTATCAACATGAACATGTTTTAAGAACTTGTGCTAGATAAAGTTGTCATACTTGTGCAAGATAAAGTTGTCATATTGTTCTCCATACTGAGAAAAGCTTATCTAACAAGTATCTTAAAGCCTAGTATTCTAAATAAATGAAAGTGGAAAACATAACATCATAAATTAGAAACTATTATTATTGTCATAGATGGGGTAAAGTTACAAATATTTACATGACTAGCATTGTTATAAGGCATGCTATACTAACAAAACTCCCACTTGCACTATAGTCAATCACTACATGTGAACCCTCAAAATTGCACCCCCAGACGACCGTTTTAAATTACGAATTCATAGAATCAAACCGAGCCCAAATCGGATAAAAAACATGTCAAAACGGACCAAAACAGTACAAAACCTAGTTAAACCAAGCAAAAAACCAAACCGGGCCAGTGACCGCTCATCTGGTGCCACCCGAAGGCCAGCACGCTAAGGCCAGCTGCACACGGCACTGCGTGCATGCCGCATGAGTGCCGCCAACCACCTCCAAGCCTTCCTTCCTCTATAAATAGACCTCCACTTCTTCAGAAAGAGGAGGATGAATCGAAAATAGTTTGATTTATAGCTAAAGTTCTATTGATTTTGATATACAAAAATCATTTTTCTATATCAAAATCCATCACCCACCAAAATTATTTTAATTTAAAGTTGTTATTATTTGCTTTGAGTTCCTAAATTCGAAGTGGAGCTCAGATCCAGAGTTAAGCTCGCCTCGTTCCTGAAAAAGTCAAGAAAAATAAAGGTATAATTCATTTCTTCTCTTTCATTTTAAAATTCCAAATTCATATCTAGAATTCATCTTACTACGCCTTTCTGTAGGTCTAAAACTAAAAAGATCTAAATTTATTAATTTAAAATCTGAATTAAATTAATAAACCAAATCAATCTCTTTTAATCAAAACCCCTCATTCGCAAGAAGGAAGAACCGTGTGGGGTTTTATTTCCATTCAACGGGATACGCAGACATGCCAACCTTTAAGGCATCAACTCCAAAATATTTTAAATAATATTTTTCCTTTTTTATTTGTCTTTCTTTTATTGCTTTATATGTCTTTTATGAATTTCCTTTATTAAATTAATTAATGAATATGTACTTTTCCTAGTACTCATAAGGGCTAGAAAAAAGATTCTATTATCTTATTTTGCTTTTTGCTTATTTACTCTATAGCTATTTCATTTATCATTTTTACTCTAGTTCATTCATGCATGAAAATCATCTTTATACATAAAGTTATTTTGAACTTTCAGCCAAACAAGAGAAATTTAATATTATTACCAAAACTTGATTCCCGAGCCCTCTTTGCTCACTCACGAACCCGTGCTTTTCCAGTGGGATTAATTGAATAATTTAGAGTCAATTTTATTTGGATTTTTCTTTAATTTTCCTAATAAAAATAAATACACTTAAAGTGGCGACTCCCTTTACAACGACAAATCCTAAACTCATAGTGGATTCCAATCGTGGAGTTTCTCCCGAAAAGTATTTTGATTCCATCAGCGGATTGGTCCGGTGCTCGGACGAGGCCTCACAGTTGACGACTCCGTGGGAGACAATTAAATCTTTTTTCAAATAAAAGATAAAAGTGGATTACTTTTGATAAAATATAGAGTTTTGCTTTAGTTCAAAATAAATTTTCATGCATCACTACATATGGACTCCTTGTCCAAAAGCCTAGTTTCCTAGGAAAACAATGGATAAAAAGTAGCATCGAGTGGGCAACTTTCTTTAGGTCTGCTTGCCGATAGTGAAATCATCCAACCCGTGACGTATTCTTTAAACCTTTTAAAAGTGCAACGAGTATGCACGTACTGTTGGACCCACGCGAGGCTCATTGACTCACATGTGGTTAGGTATATCGCAACTCTAGTGTGACGGGTACCCTATTTAAAGCCACCCTTACCTTTCCATGTAATGAACCTAGAACTTAACCTTAGGTTGTATGTTCCATAAAGCAAAACCTTTACACATCTACATCTTCATCATGCATCCATATTGTACAACATGCATTCATTTTAAGTGGAACTTTGAACCGAAGAAGGGTCAAATACTTTCACCTCGACCCAATCACCTTCGCCCCACAAATGTTAAAACCCAATACATTTGACACAACATGTAACCCTAAAACCCAAAGCCTTGGCCCATCCTACCTTAGGAAATCTCAACACCCAATACCTTTGGCATAATATGCAATCCTAAGCCCAAGACCTTGACAAATCCCCAAAACAAATACCTTTGGCCCATCATACTCAAAGCCCAAAAAAACAGTTGGCCCACAACACCATAAGGGATCCTTTTCCCCTAGAGTCTGTATACTCTTACAATCTTCATCTTTCTATATCCTCACCCGTCACTCACTAGGTTTCTTTTGATTTTGCTTTAAGGTACTAATAGCTAACCCAACTGACATGGCTGCTCTGACCACACTTATGACCAGTCTCCTTCGAAAACAAGAGGAGAATTTTCAAGCAATTCTGAATGCTCAACAAGCCCAATTTGAGAAACAAAGACATTCCATCATCGAAGAAGTACGAGCCATAGTTAATCAAGCTAGCCTCAACCCGACTAAACCAAACACAACTTTGGACCAAATCACCCCAAATTTGAATCGGACTAATCCTAATCCAGTCCAAATCCTTGCCTATACTACCTCTATGCCAAGTACTTTCACCCACTCTAACCCTTCTTTTCCCTTGAATCCTTTTCAAGGTAGGGATGTGCTCTCCCATTCAGACACCAAGTTGCTTATAGAGAAATTTGAAGCAATGGAAAAAGTCATCAAATGCTTAAAACTCCACAATGACCTAATTGATGTGGACAATTTAGCCTTGTTCCCTGATGCCAAACTTCCACCCAAATTCAAAATGCCTGAACTTGAGAAATTTGATGGAACTACTTGCCCCAAGACTCATTTGATGATATATGTGTGGGCAATGCAACTTTTGAGACTTAACAATGAGCTCCTTGCACAACTGTTCCAACAATCATTAACTGGTGCTGCCATGAGATGGTTTCTTTCACTAGACAAAAGCTAGAAAAGGACATAGGATGATATTTGTCAAGTTTTTATCAAGCAATATCATTACAACAGTAAAGTGGATGTCACTAGGCATGCCTTGGAAACCACCAAACACTTTCCAAAAAAGTCCTTCTCCATATTCCTTACAAGGTGAAGGGCTAAAGCTACTCAAATGGTAAACAAATCAACCGAACAAGAACAGGTGGATATCCTTGTCAATAACCTACTCCCAACTTACTAAGCCCATCTGTTAACCCAATACTTGCCTACCTTCAAAGCTTTGGTGGCAACTGCATCCAAAGTTGAAGATTGCATCCAAAGCAAATCACTTCAACCTAAATTCTCCACCACTGATCAGAATAGTGATGAAGAATCTAAACCCCATGACCTTTAAGGCTAATACCGACATGCCTCGATCCCAGCTTTCTTTCAAAATTGAATCCATCACTATAATCCATGCATTTTCACCAAAGTGAAAAATAGACCCCACCTCACCTCACCTCACCTCTGCCCAAGTAGTATGTTATAGAGGAGTTCAAGCTCAGCTAATATGACCAGTCTAAGATTAAAGTCCAAGTCCAAATCCAAAATTGAGTCTGAGTCAATATTCAGAGTCCATGTTCAAAATCCAAGTTCGAGTCTGAGTCCATATTCAGAGTCCGTGTTCAAAATCTAAGTTCGAGTCTAAGTCTGTCATTTATGTATTTTTCTATCTTTGTACTATTTTCTCCTTTTGTAATATTATTCATGCACTTCTCTATTCTCATCCTTCTTATTAACAGTTGCGTCTTCAAAAAAAAAAAAAAAAATCAAATCAATGAATTTTGGCGAGCATTTGCATTTCACCATGAAATCCACCATGATTTGGAACAATCAAGACTTGAGGTATTCTTATGCCCGTATCAGCAGTCGCTTTACCAACTCCCAACCAAAGGATAGTCAATAAAGAACACCAAGTGGTGATCTATTCAGTTGGAACAGTTAAAGCTAAGGCAATCCAATAAAGTTACCCATTGCACTTTTGAGTAATCAAACATAACTCCTCAACAAAAGGCAACAATCTCAAAAAGGACCCGATGTCCCCACAAGGTTTCTCTCTGGACCAAAATTCAATGAAATGGTATAAACAAAGGTCAAAGCCCCAAGACGAAGAACATCAGTAACCCAAATCATGGTGGAATAATTTTTAAATGTCAAAATTCATTGATTAAGCTCGCTAAGTTGAAAACTCGAAAGGGCGACTTAGGTAAAAATTAAAGCAAGCTCATCGAGTTGAAAACTCGAAAGGGCGGCTAGGGCAGAAGCTATAGTTAAAAAGAAGAGGAAAATCATCCTGATCCTCTGTTCCTTATGCCCTTATCCCATATTAAAGGCATATCATCATAAATCATCATCTTTCGACTAATCCCTCATTAGGGGCATGTCATGAGCATATCATTCATGTCATTTGTCACGTTGCTCTTATCATTCAATATGGGCATATCATTCCTATCATCCGTCACATCTCTAGCTCAAGCAGCTTAGTAGCCCTTATCATTCATTAGGGGTATATCCTTCAAAATGTTTGTCACAAAAAACTAAACAACTTTTACCATCCATCCAAGAGCACGTCTTCTAAGTCGTCATCCAAATCAATCCAGTGTCTTTTTAAGAGTCCTGTCACTCCAAGAGTCTATTTAATCTCAGACAATAAGATAAGTCGTGCTTATCTTCTCCATAAATCATGTTACAAAAGCAAAATCATACAACCTCCCCAATACTGATCAAAAGGGCCAAGCCCACAAAAACCTAAGTCTCCTTGGTAAAATCTCATCTTGTAAGGGTCAAGCCCACTAAAATCCCAAGTCTCTTAAGACTCATGATCCTTGAAGCCCAGTTTCCTTGGCAAAGCCAAAGTCGAGCCATGACTCCCAAAATCTACCATCCTTTCAAACTCAAGTCTCCTTGGTAAAATCTCATCTTGCAAGGGCCAAGCCCACTAAAATCCCAAGTCTCTCAGGACTCATGATCCTTGAAGCCCAAAGTCCTTGGCAAAGCAAAAGTCAAGCCATGACTCCCAAAACCTACAATCCTTTCAAACCCAAGTCTTCTTGGTAAGATCTCATATTGTAAGGGTCAAGCCCACCAAAATCTAAAGTCTCTCAAAGACTCATGATCCATGAAGCCCAATCTCCTTGGTAAAACCAAAGTTGAGCCATGACTCCCAAGGCTTATCATCCTCAAATTGATTAAAAAGGGCTCGAACCAGTCAAAACCCATCCCAAGCAAATCATATCATCCCTAAAATCCAAAACCTTTGGACAAACAAAATCAAGTGGCAAGTCAGTTGGTCTAAACACCTCAAAAAGTCATGTCCAGAAATAGACTCTTAACAGATAAGTCACACACCGACAACCCATAATCTTCACCTTTGAAAAGGCTACATCTGACTGAGCCTTCCAAACATGCTCCACCAAAGGCAAAACTTGACCTAACCTTCCAAGATAACTTTTCAGGCCACACCTGACTGAGCCTTCCAAATATGCTCCACCAAAGGCCACACTTGACCTAGTCTCCCAAGATAAGTTTCCAGGCCACATCTGATTTAGCCTTCCAAGCATGACCTCTTCCAAGGCCAAAACTTGACCCTGCCTTGATTTTCTCCTAGGACATTACAACTAAGCCACTATCCTTCATCATTCCAAAATAGGGGCACCCTCCTCTACAAAAATCAACACTTTCATACCAAATTGATCGTTCAAAGGTTCAAGGTATCCAATTCATAATTTTTTGCATATGCATTTCATATTAAATAGGTTACTAATCAGAGCTTCTGAAATAAAAAAGGATCATCAAATCCAAACTCCTAAATCCATATAGGACCAACACCTCTTCCTACCATAAATGAACATCATCCTATCAAAGAGGATAATCACCTTTTCCTACCAAAAAGAACACCCTTTTCCTACTAGAAAGGAACATTATCCTACCAAAAAGGACCAACACCTCTTCCTACTAAAAAAGGACATCATCCTATCAAAGAGGACAATCACCTATTCCTACCAAAAAGAACATCCTCCTTCTACTAGAAAGGGTCAATCTATCCAATCATCATACCAGACAGGACCATTTTTAGATCTTCAGAATTTCCTACCAAACAGATCAATTCTGATAAAACCCATACCAAGACTGAGACCATCTTCATCACTTCCCAAATATACCGGGGGATATTTCCTTTACCCAAACCAATCAATCTCAACTTCAGAATCAGACCTATCATAGGATAGCCTTATGATCCATACCTTAAATCTGAATTAGGTTTTCTCTTTCAAAATCAGACTCATCCTAGGATAACCTTAGGATCCATACCTTAAATCTGAATTAGGTTTTCTCTTTCAAAAGCAAACACATCCTAGGATAACCTTAGGATTAGTACCTTAAATCTGAAATAGATTTCTCTTCTAAAAGCAGACCTATCCTAAGATAGCCTTAGGATCTTTTACCCAAACAGACTGGGAATATAACTTTTATTTTTTCAAACAGACAGGGAATATCATTTTCATTCCAAATTCTCCAAATATGTCTAAACACCGACCTAGACATCACTTTGGTTCTTTTTCTTTTTCTTTTTTTCCTTTTTTTTCTCCATCCCTACTCCCTAGGTTCACTATCATCAGAATCGCCTTTTGGACAAGATAATTTTAATGAGGGGGCAGTTGTGAACCCTCAAAATTGCACCCCCAGGTGACCGATTTTTAATTACGAACCCATAAAATTAAATCGGACCTAAATCGGATCAGAAACAGGCCAACACGGATCAAAACAGTGCAAAACTAGGTCAAACCAAGCAGAAAACCAAACTGGGCTAGTGACCGCCCGGGTGGCACCAGATGCGTGCCGCCGGCCGCCTCCAAGCCTTCCTTCCTCTATAAATAGACCTCCACTTCTTCAGAAAGAGGAGGATGGACCGAAAATATTTTGATTTATAGTTAAAGTTTTGTTGATTTTGATACATAAAAATTACTTTTTTATATCCAAATCCATCACCCACCAAAATTATTTTAATTTAAAGTTGTTATTATTTGCTTTGAGTTCCTAATTCCAAAGTGGAGCTCAGATCCAGAATTAAACTCGCCCCGGTCTTGAAAAAGCCAAGAAAAATAAAGGTATAATTCATTTCTTCTCTTTCATTTTGAAATTCTAAATTTAGATCTAGAATTCATCTTACTACACCTTTCTGTAGGTCTAAAACTGAAAAGATCTAAATTTATTAATTTAAAATCTAAATTAAATTAATAAACCAAATCAACATTTTTTAATCAAAACCCCTCCTTCGCAAAAAGGAAGAACTGCGTGGAGGCTAATTCCCATTCAACGGAATACGCAGGCATGCCAACTTTTAAGGTACTAACTCTAAAATATTTTAAATAATATTTTTCCCTTTTTATTTATCTTTCTTTTATTGTTTTATATGTCCTTTATGAATTTCCTATATTAAATTAATTAAGAAATATGTACTTTTCCTAATACCCATAAGGATAGAGAAAAAATCCTCTTATCTTATGTTTCATTTATCATTTTTACTCTTATTAATTCATGCATGAAAATCATCTTTATACATAAAGTTATTTTGCACTTTCAGCCAAACTAAAGAAATTTAATATTATTACCAAAACCTGATCCTCGGGCTCTCTTTGGTCACTCACGACCCGTGCTTTTCCAGTGGGATTAATTGAATAATTTGGAGTCAATTTTATTTGAATTTTCCTTTAATTTTCCCAATAAAAATAAATAAAATTAAAATGGCGACTCCCTTTACAGTGACAAATCACAAAATATAATGTCCTGAACTCATAGCGGATTCCAATCGTGGAGTTTCTCCCGAAAAGCATTTCTATTCCCTCAGTGGATCGGTCCGGTGCTCGGGTGAGATCTCACACTACAATACTTAAGACCCATCCTTTCAAGATGTACATCTAACTGCTGCTGATACATTGTTTTAGTGAGTGGATCAGCAAGGTTGTTTGCTAAAGCTATCTTCTGCAAGACTATGTCGCATCTCCCAACGATTTCTCTAATAATGTGAAAATGCCGCTCAATGAGTTTAGATTTTTGGTGAGACTGGGGCTCCTTTGCCTGAGTTATGACTCTATTGTTATCGCAGTAAAGAGAAATTAGTGACTTAATGAAAGGAACCACTCCTAATTTGGTGATGAACTTCTTTATCCAAACCACTTCTTTGGTGAGAACTAATCTTTGATGAACTCTTCAAGTTCTAGAAGGACAGCGAGAAGCAACATTTATTAGGTTTTGAGAATACAAACAACTATTCGCACAATTATTGATATTCTCATTCTCATATGTTCTTCCTTAACTCCTCTTATTCTTAAGTTCCTTTTGAATACTCAATATTAATTCATATATGTTATATAAATTTGTCATACTTGAATTACTCTCTTCCTTATTTAGATTATCGTAGATCCATTATTCATATCTTCTTTATCTTAGATATTATTCATATCTTCTTTATCTTAGATATTCTTTCTCATTTAGACAATAGATAACTTCATTAATTACTATTGATAGATATGCACCTAGGAAGTGTACTTGCTTCATTGTTCTACTTGGTACACTTCAATCATCTATTCACTCACTCTTCAATCATTTGCATGCTAGCTTATACGACAACATCACTATATGCTTGTTGGTTGTCATCATCGACTAGTTCAGGTGTTATGCCTCAATATAATCTCACCCATCTTTAACTCAATCAACTTTCATAAAGAAAATTTTATTGTCATTTCTATCTCCATTATTACCCTTCTCCATTCATCTTCACCATTCATATCTCCATCACTACCTTTCGACACTCATCGCACCATTTCACTACTGCTATTCTCATTATAACAACATTGCAATCACCACCGTTACTATCGTTACCCCCCTCAATTATTGCCATTATTTAAAATACATCTAAAAAATATTAAGAAAAAATATTTTATTTTTATTTGAATTGAAAAAAAAAATTGTTAGACTAGTTTAATTATGTAGTAGTCTCATTATACATGTGTGGATTATGGAATGGTTAAAGACAATATAATAATTTTTACATAAAAAAATGAGAAAATTATTATAAGAAAATAACTATGTATCTTTTAGTTTTTCATAGAAATAAAATAAAATTTAAATGATAACAAAAATCAAACTCAAGATTAAGGTTTTCCCCTTGACACCAAATCTAATAAGCTTTATCACATTTAAAAGATGAAATTTGTTTCAAAAATCAAAATTAAAACATTATCTAAAAAATACATTATCTGAAAAATCAAACACATTACCAGAAAAAAATTATTATCATCACACACTCAAGTATGGGTAAGTATCGGTCGGTTTGGTTCCTAAACTAAATCGATAAAATTGAACAAACAAAATTTATTAAAATGCAAAATCGAGCCGAACTACATGCAAAACCAAAATTCAATTGAACTGAAAAAATCAATTCGGTTCGATTCAATAATTCGATTTGGAAAAGAGATTTGCTTTTTTAAATTGTTGAACAATTTTTTTTCTTTGTTTTTTAGTCATTAATGTTATTATTATTAATTAATTTTTATTTGGCTATATGGTAAATAAAATTTCAAATATGGTAAATATCATTTTACCTTTTTCTATATTTCTTATTTTTTTAATGGGTTTGTTAAATATAGGGGTGTAAATGAGTCAAGCCGTTCTCGAGAGGCTCGGTGTTCGGTTTGAAAAAAGCTCGTTCGCGTTCAGTTCGTTTTATAAATGAGCCAAGCTTGAGCCTTACTTTAAGATTCGATGAATAAACGAACCGAATTTGAATAAAGTTAAGTTCGGCTCGATTAAACTTATGAACAGCTCGATTATAAGCTTGTGAACAGATTCACGAACAGTTCGATTAATAAGCTCGTGAACAGTTTGATTATTATTATTATTATTATTATTATTATTAACTTAATAATTTTTACACTTCAAAAAAATGTATTTTAATACTCCTATAAACTTTTTGATAATTCAATTTGACTAAAATATATATTCTCTAAATTAACATAATCTAATATTTCCTTATTATATAATATAATATTATAATCTTTAAAAATATTTTTTTATTAATTAATATCTTTGTAATACATGTGATACTCAATTTTATGATTGAATTTTTTTTTTTAACTAATTGGATGATTTTGCTTTTATGTTAGTTTTAAATATTTTTATTATAGTTATTTTATTAAAAATAAATATTTAAGAAGTTGAATATTTTGATAAATTATAAATGAGTCAAACTCGAGTTCGAATTTAGTTCAATTATAATTTATTAACGAGCCGAACTCGAGTTTAAACGAGCCGAATTTGAACATGATTTTCAAACTTAATCCAAAACTCGAGTTCGAGTTCAAGCTCAGGAAAAAAATATCGAGTCAAATCTGAACAAGTTAAAATTCGATTCGACTCGGCTCGATTATAGTCCTAATTAAATAAGGCAATTAAATGTTTTATATTTATATAATAATAATAAAAAAAATACATTAATTTACCATATAATTAGCTATTACCATAATTATAGCATTCATTATCTTTTTTCAAATTTCAGGCATTGGTCAAATTTAATAAAATTAAATTAAAAAATATTATAGCATAATTAATATCAAATATTGAATCAATTTATTTTATAATATTATGCTATAATATTTTTAAATTATATATATATATATATATATATATATATATATATATATATATATATATATTATAATAATAATATTTTTAATTCGGTTCGATCTATTTGATTTTTTATTAAAAATCAAACCAAAATAATTAATTTTTTCATATTTAAAATTGAAATTAAATCGATTTATTTTAAAATCCAACCAAATTACTTAAACCGTTCCATTATTCGATTTTAACCGAATAATGCACGCACCCTACGCTCAATACTCGAAAGGAGTCAAAAGGGAAGAAAGGATAGGAGCGTGAAATTCACAGGCCATAAACAAATAAATAATAATAATATAAATAAATAACAAGCAATAGAAAGAGGGAGAGAGAGAGAGAGGAACAGAAGACAGGGACAACAAGGACAAATAAAGACCTCAACTCTCTCATTCGCGTACCCTTTCTTTCTTTCTTTCTTTCTCTCCTCTTTTCCAAACCCTAGCTACTGTAACCTTTTACAGGATCACCATTCAAATTTTACCTATACAACATTCTTCTACTCCACTTCTCCTTTTGATCTGTCCATTCCTCTAATTCTACACTATTCACTATTACCTCTAATTTCAATTTTTCAATTTTTCAATCCAATTTTCTGCTCTCACAAATCCTATATATTTTTTTCAACATTTCAATTCCACTGCTCAAATTCCTCAACTTTTGATTTCAAGCTGTATTTGCTAGTAAAGGAATTGAATTTCTTGCTTTTGTGTAGAGACTAAAAAAAGGGTTGTCGTGTATTGGTGGTTATAGTCGAGGAGGAGGAGAGAAAGAGGAATACGGGGTTTAATTTTATTAATCTGTCGCTGTGATCCTGAAAAGGAAGAATTGGGTATCCATGTCAAAGGTATGTTTAAGTTTTGACCTAATGTTTTGTTTAGGAATTTATTAGGAGTTGCTTGCTGCTAAGGTCTCTCTATCTCTGCTCTTTGTAATATAAGTTATTTACTTATTTTGATTCTTGAAAAATAAATACCAGTGCTGTGGTGCTGTTCTTTACTTTCTGGATTTGTTAACTATGTGCTGACTTGATAATATATAGAGAGAGTATACAAGTGGGTGAGGATAAAAATCTCCCTAAAGAAAAAATATTTTTCATATTTTGGTGGGTTATTGATGAAACTACCTGTCTCTAATTTTGGCGTTTAGTTGTCAAACTTAGCAACTTTAGTTCCCTAATTCAGTGACTTTTGCCTCAAGGATAGTGGGCATAGAGGTTATGGTTTTAGCAGCTATATCACCTAGTTTACATGCGATGATTCAGTGGATTCCTTTGGTTTACGTATTAGAATATAGTAGGAATTGAATAGCTGTTTTATAGCCTTGGAATAGTTATTCTTCACTAATGTGTGGAATTTGTATTGCACAAATTTGTGGGATATTTGTTTTCTGTAGTAACTATTCTACATTAAAATTTCAATCAAATTTGATATTATGGATTATCTATTCTATGGAATAACAATTCAGCATTTAAAATTTGAGCCAAAGTTGACAATAACTATCTATTCTCATAATGAAACATAGCCTAGTGGAGATAGAGGTTATAGAATTGGCGTGGTGGCAGTGGTAGATTTTTAGGTGACCATTGAGGGATCAGAATTCTGGCTGAATAGAAACTCTTGGATATTTCAATATGATCATAAGTGTTTTGGAGTGATTGGCATTGGGATTCTGTATCTAACTTATAAATTAGATTTTATCATCATTCATATCCTTTGTATTCTTTCGTCTTGCTATGAAAACCCAAAAGCAGTTCTCACACTTAACTCTACTCGACTGGTAGAATTTGTCTTCAATCTTTTTGTTTCAAGATTAATACAATTCCATAAATTTGAAACATTAGAAGTAACCTTCTGCTGCATAAGTGACCTGAACTAACAAATTATGTTCACTATTGGAATGTCTAGAGAATTGAAGAATGAGATGTGAAACAGTGAATTTGTGGTATGGTATGTGAGTGTTGCTTTATGCACGAACCCTAATGTTTATCTTTGATGGGCATATGAGTGTATTCAATTATGTCAGCAATACAGAATGGGATTGAAAAGCTGTAAGCACTAACTAATTTCTTTCCATGGGTGAAATGGAGGATGGGTTATTTATAACCTTTGTTATTTTCAGTTTACCACCATTTTTTGTTCATGACATTCTATTTTATGTGCTTCAAAAAGCAGCTGCAAGCTTAGAAAATGGGTTAAATCCACTGGTTGAGAAAGCCAATCTTTTGGAGCAAAAGTGTTCCACATTTGGGTTTGATGTGGTGATTTTGATCTAATCCAGCATCCAATAGAACTCAAATTCATTGGTAATTTTGAACATGTACGTGCAATTTTCCTTTGCATAAATCATCAGAATGGACCAATCATGAGTGTCTTGTTATGCATTTTGGTATGGCTATGTCTCTTTATATATGCCTACCTTAATCTGAAGATGGGAGCTGCTTTCTTACTTTCTTTCTTTCTTTATTAAAATTTGATTTTAATTGATAAACATGGTAATGGAGCATTCTTCTGTTTGTAAAAAATTGCAGTTAATGGTTTACCTTCTTATGAAACATTGACCCATGGATCCTGAAAGCAAGAAGTTTGGAAGAGGTAAGAATTCATTTTAGAACATTTGTCTTTTGTTGCACACCTTTTTACGTATAGAAAAACACTCCACAGGTGGATCTATCTATTTGCATGCCATTTACTTGTTTTAATTTAAACTGCAAAGCTATAGATTGATCTTTAGGGCAGTACTTATTTACTCTCAACAATTACTGGAAATCCGATACTTTTTACTAGTTTGATATTGTAATAATTTTATTTAACTTGCCAAACAATAAAACTGTCACACATGAACTCACCTACGTGCCTACATGGGGTGTTTTAGTTTTATTTCACATCTGATTACTTCTGAATATTTGAGAAAGTTTGAAAAATTCTGAACGTTTTGATTCATTGAAAGAAGTGGTACATTGGTTTAATGAATTTGTTAATGTTATTGTTCAAACAATCTGAATCCTACACCTTTCTTAGGACAATTAAAAGAGGGGAAAGTAAGATAAGAAATTGGGAGGTAAATTTAGTATATTATATACCAGCCTAAAATTGATGTTTTCGTCATCTTTTGTTGTTTACACTTTTGAGATGCTGTATTGTTTGAAACTTTAGGACCAAGAGAGCTGACTGGCGCTGTTGATCTTATAAATCATTACAAGTTGTTGCCCCACCACGAGTTCTTCTGCAAGCGATCACTTCCTTTGTCAATTTCTGACACACATTATCTTCACAATGTTGTGGGAGACACCGAAATCAGAAAAGGAGAAGGCATGCAATTGGATCAACTTATCCAGAATACCTCCTATTCCAGAGATAGCAATACACGCATACAGCCATTTGACCTAGATGTACTCAGAGAGGCCTTCCAATTTAAGGAAACCACTCCTATAGATTTGGCTCCTGTAAGAAATATACTCCCTTGAAATTTGTCTTGTTTCTGTTGCTTTAGTTGTTTTTTAACACTGGATAACAATCCAAGCTGCATGGCATTGGTCCTGCAATTATCACTTTTGATTCTGCTGTAGATCACAGATCACTCTGGTTGAGGTGATGGAATTTGCTTTTATTGATCTTTTATGTTATCATCTTCTTCAGGCAGAGAAGGGGACTCCTACCATTGCAGCGAAATCAAAAAGTGAGTCCAAAGACAAGGAGAGGAAGCATAAAAAGCGCAAAGATAAAGATAAGGAGAAGGATAAAGAGCATAAGAAGCACAAACACCGTCATAAAGATAAAGATCGAAGTAAAGATAAAGACAAAGAGAAGAAGAAGGATAGAAGTGGGCATCATGATTCTGGCGGTGACCACTCTAAGAAACACCATGAAAAGGTCAGAAGTCATTGCTTTCTTGTAGCTACTGCTTGAACACATCTTAAAATTTGTGGTGAATGGGAAAGGAAATGAAATTTTGGACTACCTTGCAATTTTACCTCGTTTGACATAAATATTAACTAGCAAACTTCTTACTTGCCCAAGACTTCTTATTTCCTCTAAAACTTCAAATAGAGCGCTGTCTGTTGGCTGTTGGAAATAAATAAGTATTCTGATCATGAAGGATGTGCTGTTGGTTGTGATTTTTAAATTGCAAGTTTTATCAGTGTTGTGGGTCTTTTTCCCCCTTTTCTAAAATGTAATGCATTTTGAATTTCAATGCATTGCCAATGTGTATATATATGGATTTCTTATGGTTTCAGAAAAGGAAGCATGATGGAGATGAAGATCTTAATGACGTTCACAAGCACAAAAAAAGTAAGGTAATATAGATTAATCTGACTTTTGGGATTTTGCTGCATGTTCAGTTTCAGTTCTCTGTTTTTTTTTTCTTTTATTTTTTATTTATGAATTAAGTTAATATCATGCCTTTCATTCATTACTTCTTTATTCACTTTAAACAAGCCCTCTCTTACTTTTTTTTTTCTAATAATTTTCCATCAGCATAAGAGCTCAAAAATTGACGAGATTGGTGCCATAAAGGTAGCTGGCTGAAGTGGTTGACATAATATCGTTCGTTTGTTGTCTGAGTGGTTGTTGTTGAGAGTTTGGAAGGAATTTTCACTTAAGGTAGTCAAATTGTTTGAGGTAAACACCTTGTTTGCCCTTATATGATAATTTCAACCCTGCTGTTCGTTTGCCTTGTATTTTTGGAATTTATGTCTGGGTGTACTGAAAACTCAAAAAACAAATCTCCCTTTTTCTTAATAACCGGAGTCATATTATTAAAACCAATTCTCTTAGCCTCCTTGTGTCCATAGGTTGACAACTTTGCGCCCTTTGGTTTTATACAGCATCTTCTATCCAGGAAGAAAAGATGATTATTTTGCCCTTTTATCAATGTGTTATAAACTAGAGTCCAATAAATTTTGGATGTGTACACTATGTTAGTTAACTTAGTATCGTTCAGACTAGTATCCTATGGTGTTTCTTGCCAAATTGTGGTTAACGGGACATTTACCTCGAGGACTTTCAGTTACTTTTCCAATTTAATATAATTGAACCAGTAAATCCTAAAAAGCTGCATTACATTTTCTTGATCTTGGGTTCGATAAACGTCTCTATCAAAAATATAGATAAATTACAAAAGTAAAAATAGTTCCAAAAAAAAACAAGAGTAAAAAAATGAAATTCACTTAATTTTAAATTGAAGGAATCCATTCATTCTACTGGAACCTCAAGGAAATTTAGTGTTATGTTGAAAATCACGAGGTGACAAAGTTTAAATGGGCTTAAGTACTGTAGGTTTTCCACAATTTCCTGTAATTTTTTTTTTCTGCTCTTGCATGTTGTAAACTTCTGCTATTTATTTGAAGAAGAGCTACTCCCCCTAGGAATTATCTGAGAGAATAAGCAATTCTGGTTCAGGGAATATGTACAGTGCACCACATTGGTGGATGTTCTTTTCTGTGTCATACAAGCTAAATAGTCTCTGGTTTTCAATACTGTGCACAGTTTTGTGTCCTAAGAATTACCATAGTTTATAAAAACATCATCTTCTTCACACAATTAAAATTAGTACTTATGATTGAATTGAGACTTCTGACTGGTTGTTTCTCCTTTTCATGCAGAGTAGGTTTTGAACTGACTGGAAAATGTGAAGATGGTGAATTCACCTGACAGGAAAATTGGGATGCAGGGTAAAAATTTGCTGAAAATGAACTTTGTATCATAAAAATTATATAATTTCTGGTAATATGCTAAACTTTAATCCTTTCTTTTTTCTTTTCAGTTTTTATGGTGCATTGGATATTTCAGCATGTACACATTATTGTAATCATTTGTCCTTTTTAGAGTAGTCCAAAGCTTAGTCCCATAATTAGTTTCAAGTAGAATTTGTAGTCTTGAATTTTAGGAAGAGCAGGTTTGAGCTAGAGAATTTTGTACATTAATTCCCTTTTTTACCTTATTATTTGTGGCAATGGCCAACATAATTTAGTTCTTCCATAAGGATTGCAAGGCCTGGGTTGTGTTCTCATTTGAATGCTCTACTTTAAAATATGCGACAAAGAACAATGACTGGGTTACCGAGGAATCACTGTTGCTGCCATTTAATTTTTCTAGGTGAAGAATGATAATTTTGTGCCATTCTTCGTCCACAATGGGGGGTTTTTGTTCATGATATACACTATTCTTTTATATTATGATTAGCATTTGATGGCAGAATTTACGCAAGACTCAAATTACCTAGATAATTCTTATAGAAAATGCGTATTCAGGCAGATTTGTGCTGTGTTGGATTAACAATTTAAAGGAGGCCCAAAAGGAGATGGGTTTGAGGAGTTGGTAGAGGTGTGGATGCAACAATTTATGGTGATTTCTCTGTTGATAGAACTCTGACATATTACAAGAACAAAGTTTCCCATATGAATGGGTTACTAGGAAAGATAAATTAATTGACTTTTAATGTCGAATCATGATCCACTATGACAGACAAAGTATTGGATCGAACTCTTCTTAAAGTGTCAAGATAATAGTTATGAATAACCATGGAGTCCTGAAAAATTTTGGGACTGGGGCCATAGGCTTGTTTTTCCCAGCTAAGGGACGAGTTTTTGCCTCAGTGTTATTTACTGTTATAAGGGTTTGGGCCTTAATGAGAGAAAGTGGGGGCAACAGTGTCCCAAACTGGGATATCCAATACCAATACAAAGGCTGTGATAAAGGTTTGAAGAAAGTTATAGAGCGATGTCTTGAGACCAGAAAGGAGATTTTTCTTCCTCTCCTTTCTTATTTTGTAGTCTTCTCTTCTTGATCTAGACCTAGGTTAGAGAAACCTTCATCTTTGTGTGATCTCCTCTAATGGTTAAAAGTTCCTTGAATTCTTTATCTCACCTGATATTTGAATTTGAGACATCTCGATTTATCTTTATAAGGGTGTTAATATGTTTTTTTTTTTCCAAAAGTTTTTATTTTTATTCGGTTGAAAAAAATAATTTGAAATCATTTTTTAATTGTTTCAATATTTTTATAATTACAATATGTAAAATTAAAAGCATATTTATCCAATATTTTGAACATAAATATTTTTCTATATTTTAAAAGATAATGCTAAGTAATGCAAGTTGTGTCAAAAAAAATTTAACTTACGGTAAGAAATTAATCGCCTTTATTTTACATCAAAAATTATGTAAAAAATTTACATAATTATTTTTATTGTGTCAAACGCAATTAGATCGCAATTAGGTGAAAAATAACAATTTGTAAAAGGTTAATAAATGCAAATTATGCAAACATTTCATAAACTATATTAGATAAAAGCAAAAAGCTTCTTCATGCAATTGCCAACACGTGGGTGGCATAATTACCTTATAAAACAAAAATAAAAAAACAAAAAGAAGAAGAGAGAAGTTTGATGAATTATAGAAAGCTAACCTTAGGTGGGTAGTGGAACCTGATGTGGAGTTTGTTTGTTTGTTATGAAGGCATTAGGTATCATGAAACAAATCATCCTCTTCTATCAAAATCATTTTTTTTTTTTAACTTTCTTTCATCATCCTTTTAACCATGGAAAATCATTAATGTGAATGATGCTAGTCAACACTAATGTGATATCTACTAACTTTTCTCTAGAGATGATAAATGCTTATCTAATCTGTAAATTTGATTTAACTCGTTTAAATTGGATATGTGACCTCTAATTTATAAGTTCAAACATTCTCGATCATTTTATATTACTAGTTCGTAAATTCGTATTTTACGTAATTTTTTATGAAAAAATATTTTTAATTAATTTTTATACATCGTAAAAACATAATAATATATAAATATTATTCTAAAAAAAACATATATATATATATATATATATATATATATAAGTATTCCATTTTCTCTAAAACAAATTTAAGTAATCAATTGTATTTGACTTGTCTTACTAACCTCTTTTTGCTTTTTAATTTTATTACCATTAAGCAAATGACATGTGCTCAAGAAGAAAATGAACTCTATTACAATCAATTTGATTAGATTCTTAATTGATTACTTAACTCTTTAATTTATTAATCTATCATTCAATTAAAATTTCCCCATTGTAATTTGTAAATTAATAAACTAAAATGGCAAAAACTTTGCCTTTCGATTCAAAAGCAATAGCTCGCTTCACCAAATTAAACGATTTGACAAAAAATTGTAACACTGTAATATATATGTATGTATTGATGAAGTTTGGTTTATCCATTACCTGCAAGGCAAAGAAAAAAGTCGAAGTAAGTGTCGAAAGTATTTTCGATGAGTTCACTCCGATAACTAAGTTGATTAAGAAAATTTTAAAGAGGAAATGCAGACATCAAAAATTTAAAACCCTTTACTTTTAGAGTGTATTTATTTATAGAGAATAGATTATAATTTATTTGGACAAAATTATAATCATATAGGTATATTTAGACAGAGCTTATAATGTTTTTATCAATTTTTTGTGCATTTGATCACATATGTTAAAATGGGTAAAAAAATAAAAATTGATATATGAAATTAGACCAAAAAATATATGGAGGCCGTAATTCAACATCGAAAAAAACAAAAAAAAAACAGACTTTTTTTTTTTTTTTTTTTTTTTGCCAGAACAGACACTCATTTGACCTTTAATCCTATAAATATATGCAAGCTAACTCAAGAGCTTATAAAAGCAGCCCACGAGCCTAAACTATTAAACGAATAGAATTATATTTATCAGACTTGACTTATTTATTAAATCTTTCTTTTCAATTTAAAATCAACCAATAAATTTTAAATAAGAAAAAAAAAAAAAAAAAAAGTATTTTGTGGTTTCACCTTTTTACATTTTAGCAACTACAGGATTTTTTTTTTTTTTTTTTTATAAAATGGAGTCTGAAACTTTTTCCATTACCAATATAAAATCCAGAATAATAATAACTTTAACCAATTCTGACGTAGTGTTTATATGGCATAAGTACCATTATTGCCATATAAACGCCATATCAAAAAATACTAACATTCCTTTTGATACACAGAATTGTTTAACTAAATCGCAATATTAGTAAATAACATTATATTTAATATATATGATTTAACTTAAGCTTAATAATCTTAAAGATTTAGATAACTTATGAGAACAGTGTTATCTAAAATTTAATCCCCATATTTTTATTAATCCCTATCCAGTGGGATTACTGATTCCATTATTTACTAATCCTAAAAATTACAAATCCGTGTACCAAACGAATTGTAATGGTGTTAGAATTGTGAATTTAAAATTGCTAACGGTGCAAACCATAGTTCTGTTTTTATATTAAAAAAAAAAATTACAAACTCCAAAGCGTAAAATGATCAAACCATAAAACATTTTTTTTCTACTTTCCTCTTTTAAATATCCCTTTTTAATGTTAAAAAAAAAAATTGCAATAAGTTTCCACATCAAATTTAGAATTATCTTTACATATTTCTTAGTTTGCCATGTCATGTAACATTTCATTTAACTTTCTAATTTTAAAACACATTGATCACTTAAATTAATATTCCCACGACAAATTCCAGTCTCAAAATTTATACCTGGAAATTTTTGTCCATAAGCTTGATAGCTGAATGTGATATAAAAATTATAATATATATCCCAAATAGGCAAATCGTACAACTGTACAGATTCCTGTCTCAAAATACATGCCTATCTAGCTATACATTTTTGTCTATATGCTTAACAGTTTAAACTTAAATAATGATAATTTAAAATTTTCTTAAGAGTGATTAACTCTTCAAGAATCGAAAGTTCTTTAATCTTTAGGTCGAAAAAGTATTTGTTTGACATAATATTTTTTTAATTATCTAATAATTAAAAAAGCACAAACAAAATGTCAATCAAGTGGAGTCTGATTGATTTACTCATATTCTTTAAGAATGTGAAAAATATGAAGTCTTATATTGAAATCTCTCAAATCATAAAAAATTGTCACCAGTTTAGTGAGAAATATTAAAGGGAAAGCTACTCTATATTGTATAGTCTATAATGTTATTTTAGTCGATTAAGCTCCAATAAAAAAAATTAAAAAAATTAATTAATTAATTGCTACAATAATGCATTATTTTTTTATATATATAAAAGAATGAATAAGTAAATAAGAAAAAAGGGAATATATATAGTTGTAACCCATGTGAAGAATAGGGAAATTAATGATTAATATAGCAATAGTGATGAATAAACGGTCAAGAAAATCATTACAACACTATAATAAAAATATAAATAGAAGAAATTGAAAGAGATATTGATTTGTTTCAGTTTATATGGATCTATCACTATTATTAAAGATTTTACTTTCTTTCTCTTAAGAGTCTTATGCACTAATAATGGCCTAAAGGACCTTATGAAGCAACATTCATTACTTCTTGCAACAAACTCATTTTTGGAAATCATTCTTCTATACTAAATTACTTCTTTAATATTTACTTATTGTGCTTTAAGAAAATTATATTGTATACATGATTAAGGGGTTGTTACCCTAAATTGATCTAGCATTCTAGCTCTTCCTTCTTTCATTTTTATCAATTGATTAATAAAAAAATTTCAATCCTTTATCATTAGACTATTCTCTAAAGTTTCTACAAGGACATTAGATAATAAAATAAATGTTAATATGTTATTGAGTTTAAAACACTTTTATCTCTAGCATTTGAAAACATAATATTGAGTTATTATCTCTTAATTTTTTTTTTTTTTATTGAAGTTAGGATACGTTTGGTAAAATGTAATGTAATCAAATGTATTTCTAATACAAATATTATATTATAAATATATTTAATTACATTATATTGTATTACGATCTATCAAATGTATTTTTAGTATAAAAATTAAAAATAATTAATTTAAAATAATAACTAAAATATAAAGTATGACAAATTTTAAAAATATTATAATAATTTAGGCTCTTAAAAATTCATCTAACTAGTAAAATATTAGAATTTAAAAATGTGAGAAACTTCAAATTTAACCCAAAAACTTAAACTTGTTAGATTTTTAACTAGCATGTGACATATTTGTTAAGCTCTATTGACACAGAGTTGCAAGCGTGACGAAAAAACATAAAAAATTGAAGTGTAGAGCCGGTTTTAAACTTAAGTTGTTGGATTGTGAGACTCATACATTATATTAAGTATTGATATCATTTATTATATTTGTGTGTGAAATCTTTTAACTCTAACATAAAATATCAACATGAGATATAATTGTAAGAAACATGAAAATATGCACAAATCTTTGTGGACTGATCAATCCAACTTCATTATTTTTTTTTTATTTTTTTTTATTTTTTTTTAAATCAAACAAAGAAGTCATAAGATATGTTAATCACTGTTGAGTTTGATTTGAGATTGCATTGTTTCCAATTTAAATTATCTCGATATGACATACCAATCACCGAACGTTGATGAAATATATAAATTCTTTGGTACAGAATCACAACCAGCATCAATTTTTTATTTTTTCCCACAAAATTTGATTCAAATATCAGAGTTAATATTTAAATTTTATTACGCATAATGAGATACATATAGAAAAGATCCAACATGTGATTATACAAACAAATAGACATGCTTTTATCATCATGCCAAAAAAATACATGCTATAATCTATTTTATAGCTCTAATAGACTAGCATGAAGAAGAAATCTTAGTCACTCTTAATTCTTAACCCCCCATATACATTCATTCGAAAACATTTTAGATGAACTTAATTCATTATGTCATATTATAAACTGTCCAATTATGATTTTTCATATTAAACAATAAAGTAAAATATGAGAATTAACTACATGAATCATGAGTGTGTATTATAATTAATTAACGCGCTGACGTATTAGATCATCATTGATGATCCATAATACGACATGATGAATATAATTCACCTAAAAATTTCTTCATTCATTCCCTTAACACAGTTAGGAAGCAAAACTACAGTGCCCTAATTTAGGAATGAATCATGATAGGAATTATGCAAGGTCCAAGAAGTTCATTGGCTTTTCTTTTCCCTTTTTATTTTTTAACCTTTCTTTATCATCTTCTTTCTTTTAATTTATGGGTATCCTAAAAAGTGTGCTCCTACAAGATGCTATATATTTCTGAAAGTTAAGAGGAAGAAAACAGTGCAAACCAAAAATAGATTCCAAACATCAAATTAGGATGTTACCAAAACCTTTCTTGACTAATAGTTTCTTCCCCAAAAGCAATCTCTATATGTTATATATCCCATTTTGGAACTTTCATTAATTTGGTTGTTTAACATGTTCTAATTCTATAGTTATATATCATAATTGTGATTAACTTAGTTAATGGCTTAATTAATTGTATCCGAAAGACAAGGAGCAAAAAAAAAAAAAAAAAAGCACAAAAGAACAACCAAAAAAGAAAAGGGAAAATCTTTGCCTTTCATGCTTTAGTGACATTAATTAATTAAAACTTATAGTAATGACTTTTTGGAGGAGGAAATATATATCAATTTAGAAAGCTTAAAGCTTTCGGTGTTTTCTAAGTTTCAAAAGTCTAAGGGAATGAGTAGAAAGTCATAAAGATTTGCATATCAATGTTAGCTAATTAAATAAATGCTAATAATACATAAATAACTAATGATGCTTTGTTCTACTATTAAGACTAAAGTTGAGATTTTGAAAATTCACAAATTTTATTCTTATATTGAATTATAACCTTTAATAAAATTATCAATTTGATATTTGACACTTATAATTAATATTTGTACAATATATAATATATCGTGAAATGAAATAAATTAAGGTTCGTTTGACATGATAAATTTTAAATTTATGAATTTAATTAAAATTTATGAATTCGAACAAAATCGATGGAATTAAAAATCTACGTTTTATGTGGATTTTCGAATTCATCATCTTTAAATATTTTATAGCAAGATGAATTTTAATAAATATATAAAATTTAATTTAATTTTTCAAAATAAATAAAAGACTGAACTACAATTTATAAATTTTATGAAATTTATTACTGAGAGCCTTTAAAATAAACAAATTTTAGGTGATAATAATATACACTAAAATGATGACAAATCAAATAAATTAAGTTTATAGCATTAGAAGATCTTAAATCAAAGCATGGAGCCTCACGTGATGTGTATATTTTCACTAATGAATGGTGTACTACAATTCTCCTTTCTTATTTTTTTCTTTGTTTCCTTCCCTTTTTTTTTTTTTTTTTTTTTTTTTTTTAATAACTTTATAATAAATAACAAAGTCTCTTTATTCTCCTATCCACTGGACATAGTGTTTATGCTTTAGTACGTGGTACTGTCGTTAAAGCAGCATCCATTCATGTTTGAAATTCCTGTGCAAACTTAAGGTAATACATGGAAGAGTGAAAGTTGAAACTTGGGTCCATTTCCTTTTGGCCTTTATCACAAAAAAAATATATATAAATAAAAAAATTAAATTAAATTAAAACTTTTTTTTTTAATTACAATTATATGCACACCTTGACATAGTTAGTGATAAATCTATATGTCACTTGAAAAATGAATTCAAGTTCATTCAAGTTTGAATCATTCTCTCTGTATGTTAGAAAACTACAAATTATAAAAAATAATCTCACATCTAAAAATTATAAAATAATCAAAAATTATATAAGTAATAAAGGATTAATTATCCAAGTGATTAGTGTTAGTCATTTTGATTATGATTGGATACAAATCTCTCTCCTCCCACCTTCACCTCCTACCTTCTCAATTCAATTCAAAAATTCAAATTATCACAACATGTTAAAAAAAAATTACAATCATATCAAAATATTTTAAAATAAATTATTTTATCTTAATTTTAAAATATTAATTGCAATTATATCCATTTGATTAAAATTATATCATATTTTTTTATAATTGAGAAAATATTGATGAAATGTTATGATAAAGTTAAATATATATAGTGATAAATGACTAGAAAAAATGATATACATAATAAATTAATTTCAATTTCAATTTTGATCAAATGAATATAATTGTGAATAATTTTTTAAAGAGTAAAATAGTATATTTTGAAAAGTTTAGATATATATATATATATACAACTGTAATTTCTAAAAGTTTTTGAATTTTTTTTGTCGTTAGGCTTTTTTTTTATTTAATAAATGCTATTAACTTGTGTCATTAATTAATTTTATATATCATATTAAATTTATATTTTTAGTATTATTAAAGATAAATCACACATATTGAAAATTAAAAAAAATTTGAAAAAACAATAAAATAAAATACTTCATTTACAATTTAAAAATTAGAATGCTGATTAATAATAATAATAATAATAATAATAATAAAGAGTATACTTGCTTGTCAAACGGCTTACCCCTAAAAAATGAAGTGGTTTTTAGAATTGTGCTAAATGAGATTTAAATTATAGTTGAAATCAAGTTTAAAAATTAAAAAATAAAAACTTGACTAAAAATTCACTTTGTGGATCAAACTAGCTTCAAGAAATGGTTTATAAATAAGAAGTTAGTTCAGTAACTAAATGATTTAGAAATATTTATAAAAATTGAAATTTTAATTTTAATGTAATTTAAAACTAATGATATATCACAAACTTATAAATGTGTGTGGTACAATATTCATATCAGAATAAAAATTACCTACTTAGCGCTCATCATTAAAAAAAAAGTAAAAAAAAAGTTAACCTCAGTAAAAGTCAGGAAAGTACCATTGTTGTCAAAGAATCTTTGGTGAGGGCAAGTGTGTAAGGTTGGGGGGCAGCTAGTGCCTTTCATTTATTTTGTAAAGATAACTCCAACGGTGTAAAGATGAATTTTAAATTTATGTATTCAGTTAAAATTTATGAATTTGAAAAAAAAAAAATGAAAAAAAAAATTTATATTTTATGTGAGTTTATAAATTTTTTATTTTTAGAGATTTTGAAACATGATAAATTTTGATAAATTTATAAAATGTTGTTTAATTTTTCAAACTAAATAAAGAGCTGAACTACAATTTATAAATTTTACGAAATACATCACTAAAATCATTCAAAACAAACGAGATTTAAAATATTTAGCATAAAGCCGGTGAAAACAGGTAGCAACTAAATTTTTTTTTTTTAAAAATATTATATATAATACATATATCAATTATAAGAATCAAATATTAAATTGACAATTATATCAAACATTACAATTCAATATAAATAAAAAATAAACTTTAAAGTCAAAAATTTTAACCTTCCAACTAGGGGTGAGCAAAACCGAATCAAACTGACTGGTCCAGTTTTTGAGTAGTTGGGTTTGAAAAATAAAAAATTAAATTAAATTTTAGTTCGGTTCGATTTTTATAAAAAAAATTTGGTTTAAATCGAACCGATGGAAATATATATATATATATATAATAAAAAAAACAGTAAAACTAAAAAACCAAACCAAACCAAACAGAACTTTTTCGATTCGATTCAATTTTCATTATAAATTTGGTTCTATTTAATTTTAAAAAAATATAATTTTGATTATTTCAATTCGATTCAATTTTAAATCGAACTGACCGAAGGATCACCCCTACTTCCTCCATCTCAGTTTTAGTCTTACTATTATACAAAGTCTCGTTAGCAAGATAGCAGCTAAGTGCTTGTACATTTTAATATCCAACATTCTTCTACTTCCAGCATGTCCTAGAGAAAATGTTTTTAAGGCCTACAATCCCAAGGTTTACACCCTTTGATTGTCCCTATAACTACAAGATACCTTTGGTAAGGTGCATGAATGTAATTGAGAGCTTGAGACAAATTAATAAACACAAATTATTGGTAAAATCAAACTGAGATGAAAAGTGATAATTACTTCTTTCTCCTTTGTTTTAGTTTGTCTCTTTTATCTGTTTATGAGTCAAATAAAAAATTATCTTTTATAAAATTTAATATTTTTTAAATTTAAATTTAATTCATGAATAAATTCTGTATACATTGATAAAAAAAAAATTTAATAAGAAATTAACATTAATAATTAATCATAAGTATTTGAAAATTAATATTAATTTTGTCAATTAAATTTTGATTCAGTGTTAAAGATTAAAACTTGAGATCTTAAAATCAATACCTCAACTTTTTTTTATTTTATTTTATATCAATTTGTAATATTTGATATGATTATTATTTTATTGTTGACAATTTTTGTTTGATTTAGTATTGTGTCAAGTTTTATATCAAATTAATATCTTGTACTATGTGTATAATAAATATCTTTAAAAAAAATTATAAGTAATTATAAATAATAATAGTAAAAAAAAGATTAAGTTATCAATGAGGTTTTAATTAAGTAATATTATAGTTATATTTAAAATCGAATGATAAATTTAAGGGAAAAAAAGGGGGGGCTTAAAATTCTAGAAAGGATACCTATTCTCCTGGACTGCAGCATTGCCCGGTACCTGCCAATACCACCATCACTCTCACTCTCACTCTCACTTTCATTGAGATAGGTACAATAGATTTTTTTTTATTTTTTTATTTTTTTTTTATGTCCTATTGTCAATATTTTTTTTTAGTGATGCATGTAAGAAAACAACGTTTAAACTATAATACATTTATATATAAAAAGCTAATTTAATGATGTGAAAAATTCAAAATTTTAATGTTTAAATCAATCATAATTTACTATTTATTGCTCCGTTCTAAAGGGTTTCCTATTAGTATATTCACCAGTGGCTTCGATCACAGGTGCAGGTTCTTTTTTTGTAGTGTGTGAAAATAATTTTTTGTCTAAGACCTTAGAGGATCCTTTTGTGTTGATGTTGTGTCGGTTGTTTGTTCTTATGGGTTGGTGGCTCGTGCAGGTGATTGTGCATGTGCTGATGGTGGTTACGCTTTGGATTGTGGTCGTTTGGTTTTCTTTTTCTCTTCGAAGGCCAGCGTTATCTTCTAGCACTCTATGGGATGGGTGTAGGAGCATATCTACCTGGTGAGTCGAGGAGTCGTCGACTACAGATCAATTGGACACTGGATCTAGGCTTTTTTTTTGCCCGATTTCACTGTGTTTGTTCTTCCATAAGATCATTCAAAGCTTTTTCAGTGCATAATTCTTCGATTGGCTTTAGTCTCAGACCTGATCTTCTTGGTAATTCTCCCTTTGGCTTGGTTGAAGATGATGATGCGTCGTTTCACTGAGGAAGCCGAAGCCTCTAGAAGGGAGGGGTAGATCAGGATTACTTTGGTAATTTTATCAGTTTTGTTGGCTTTTGGGCCAATTATTTGGACCTACAGTCCATTATTCAAATCTCTTTAGTGAGTAGTTTTATTTTTCTGAGATGGATATGTATTGCTTTTAGAATATGTATTGATTTGAGTTTGATGCTAATTAATGAAGGACTTTAGTTGGGCAAAAAAAAAATCAATTTTTACTTTTTTGTTTAAATCTAATTATGTGTATAGAGATTAAGGAACAAGGATGGATAATCGTTATAATCTTGCAAAAAGCAACATGTATCTTTCATCAATACTCAGTAGTTCAGTAGTTGGCGTGCGTGTCCAATAGAAATAATTTAAATTGAAAATGTTCGACACTTGACCAGTAGCCTAGAACTGAATGAGATAGTGACTAATTTTATATTTTTTTCAGTTTAAAAATAAAATTCAATTTTGGCTTCCTAGTCCATACCTATTGCGACTGCCCATGATAATTTTTTTTTTTTTTTTTTTTTTAATTTTGTTTCCAATAACAAAATTCAAAGTTCACGGTTCAGGCTTCACACCAAGCGTGGTACACAAGGTCACGAGTCAATGCAAAATTTAGAGTTTAGACACAAAACAATAAAAAATTTAATCAAGTAAGACTTAAATGTAATAGTACACATGTTCCTATTTTCCTATATTATATTTACGTCGGTTGAATAGTGTTGCAATGCCATTAAATTAATATAAGAATTTTAATTTATTAGTGAGATCTTAAAAGTTAATTGTGGGATTAAAAACCATAAGACTTTTTTTTCCTTTAGTTAAAAAAAATAATTGTTTTTAGGCATAAGAATTTAAACTTATGAATGCTCTTAAGGAAAAGATTAAGCCATTGTTAGAGATGGTAATTTGGTTTGTACTATTGAAAAATTGGACAATTTATTAAATTAATGAATTTAGAAAATGAAATTCTAAATTTAGGTGAAATTAAAAATAATTTTTAAATTAGGTGAAATGAAAAGTAATTCTCAAATTAGGGTGATTTTCGGTTGAAAAGTCAAAATGTTAAAAAATTTTAGCAGAAATTATATTGTTCACTATTAATTTTGGAAAAAATATAATAAAAAAGTCAAAAAAGTAAATTTAAAAAAAAAATGGTGGAACATCTAAAATCCAATAAAAAAAATGGCGGAATATTAAATTAGCAACAAAAAAAAATTGCGAAAATGGATCAATGTATAATGAGATGGGCAAATAATTTTCCGCCAAATATTTTGGTATTCCGCCAAAAATTTTGGCAGAATAAGTGGCCTTGCAATTTTTTTTATTTTTTTTTATTTTTTGTGGAAATCCTTTGCAATCACAGGTTTTTTTTTTTTTCTTCCTAATTTCTCATTTCTTACCTATATATACATGGCCATATATATATATTTTTAATTTCATTATTTTATTGTGCAGATTGCAAAGATTTTTTTATATTTTTGTATATTATTAGGAAAATACATTATTGTTAATAATAAATTATAATTGCAAAATTATAACTTGTATAGTAAATTAATAGTTTGTAAAATTATACTTGTGTAGTAAATTAATAGTTAGTTAATAATTATTATATTTACATTTTAAATTGCTTAAAATTATTTACATTATTTTTACAGGAATTTCTAATTGTATAATAAATTAAAATGTACATATATTATTTAAGGTAAATATTAATATAAGTAAAATTGAATTAGGTAAATATTATTATTAAAAAATTGTATAGGTCACTTATACTGAAATGCAAAAAATATATATATATATATGGCCATGAAATTGCAAGGGCCACTTATTCTGCCAAAAATTTTGGCGGAATATCAAAATATTTGGCGGAAAATACTTGTCCCATTTCATTTTACATTGATCTATTTTCGCCATTTTTTACTGGATTTTTAAGATATTTCTTCATTTTTTTTTTTTTTTCTAAATTTACTCTTTTGGCTTTTTTGTTTAAATTCTGCTAAAATTAATAGTGATTAATACAATTTCAGCCAAAATTTTTTGACATTTTGACTTTTCAACCCAAAATTACCCTAATTTAGGAATTACTTTTTATTTCACCTAAATTAGGAATTTCATTTTTCAAATTTATTAATTTGGTAAATTGCCCAGAAAAAATCTCGTATTAATGAATCAATATTAAAAGAATAGAATGTGTTTTAAGTCTTTTTTTTTTTTTTTCAATTGGATAATTCTAAATTATGTAATTGCGTCTGACAAAATAAGAGCAATTATGTAATATTTTGACACAACTTATGATGTGAAATAAATGCAATTATTGTTTATTTATTTCTTACTATATGAAGTGTTTAAATTACATTAGTTTGCGCCAATATTTTTTTTATACAACTTGTGTCATCTAGTATTGTGAATTTCAATTTTTTTTTTTTTTTTTTTTTTTTGCAAAGTGTGCATTTCAATTTGACTCTAACAATTGATAATATGCATATATTTGTAATAAGTTGATAGCATTTAATATATGTCAACATTGTTAGCGTGAGTTGTTGTGCTAAATCTATAAATGTATAGATCGTGGGCAAGTAATAGTGTGTGAGTATAGTGTCGATTCCACATGGAATATATTGTCAAGTACCAAAATTATAATTACTCTATTATTTAGAATATCAATTTAGTTGAGATTTAAAAATAAAATAAAAACAAGTATTAAAAGATAAATTCAATATATGAAAAAGAATTAGGATTTAGATTTCATCAATTGATTACCTATGATATCTTTATATTATTTAGATTGGGTTATT